>JAVFBZ010187075.1:0-14860 GCA_032466195.1 Katharina tunicata
TCATGTTTGTTTTAAGGAAACATCTAGTTTGTTTTATTTTTCTTCTTTGTAGATTACCTGGGCGAACATCACTCATTCGTGAGCTGAAGGAGTCTTTCGACTGTGGAGAGAGATTAAAGTTAGACATAGAATGTCATGACATTCACACCGTGGCCTCATTACTTAAGTTATACCTAAGAGAACTTCCACAGTCTATCATACCTCCTGACTTCTATCAAAAAATTATGAACATTGCATTACGTGCCCAGAAACAGGAAGAGCGTGATCACATTGCAGAGTTAAAAGCTCAGTTAGAAATGCTTCCTGAGGACAATTATAACACACTAAAATACATGTGTAAATTCATTCGACTTGTGGGAGAAAATGTAGATAAGAATAAAATGGGTGAGATGAACTTGGCTACTGTGTTCGGCCCTAACATGATACGTCACATGGATGATAACCCTGAGCTGTTCATGGTCACTGCAGACCTTACTCATCAGGTGGCTTTTCTATTAATACATAACTATGATCAGGTGTTCACTATGATTCGAGACTGCGAGAAACCTGTCTGCGTGCCTGTAGATGACCTACTGGGCCTGAGTTTTGAGGAGCCCCTACCAAGTGACTCACCCCTGGTACCCAGCTCAGATATTCTAAGGGCTGTGACAGACGAGCTAGGGATTAAATTTGGTCAGCAAAGTAATGAATCTGCAACCTCTCCTAGCCCACATTTAGGTTCTGGTAAAGCCGTTTTTAAACAAAGTCGGTCGTATGACAACATTAGTCATTCACCTAAACGACCTATCAGACGGAATCAAATCAAAAGTCTTACATTACCAACCTTACCTACTAGACCCATTCCACCATTACGGAAATCCAAGATGAAGAAAACTGTTGAAGTTTCACAGTCTGGCTCAGAGGTTGGGGACAATCGTAGCTTAACCAGCGTCAGTCCCGATACACCTAGCAGCCCGGATACTCCGGATAAATGGTTTGACCCCCCAGAATCCCCCAAAAGCTGGAATGGACCAGGCCGTAACCGATGTCATGTGGTATACAGTGAGGATCAGTTCTCTGGTGTTGTTGTAACTAGTAACAACAACAACACACTGCAATTCAGTGAAACAGAAGTGCTACAACAACAGAATGATGTGCTCAAAGAAACGCTTTCTAGAACCAAATCCAAACATGAGTCTCAACAAAAATCATTAACAGAAGACAGGGAAAACATGAAAAAAGAATATGATGTGTATATTGCTGGTTTAGAAGAACGACATGAGTCTCAGCTTCTGGAAGTACAGGACAAACTAAAGGCTGCACAAGATACTGGGGGGAACAAATCAACATCAGAGGTAATCTCTGATAAAGTTCACCCATCTATCCCAGATATACATCTTCTGAATGCTAGGTTAAAAGACGAATTGTCTCGCTCAAAGTCTACATATGATACCCAGGTGAATGCTTTAAAATTTGAGCTTAGAAAAATGCAGGAGAGTAAAGAGAGATTAGAACAGAAACATAAGGCTGTTGAGAAAGACTTAGAGGCTAAATTAGCCGCAGAGAAAACCGGTCGCGCTGAAGCTGTGTCGAGAATTATGTCGCTTCAGGCCCAGTTACATGGGTACCAAATGAAGTTTGGGGAAATTGAAAGTTGATTCTTCATGTATGTCTAACATTGCCAATGGTTGCCTTAGTGCTTTTACATCAAATGATGAAATCGATTCCAACTTGAGCTCAACACGACCGAGACAATAGAAGTAAGAAATAGATTGTTTCCGTGGTTACCAGGTCTGTCACAGTCTGTAAAGCAACCAGAAATCATTGTACTTTAGAATTTAAGAAATGTGTGAAAGATATTAGACATTCAATGATGGTTCTTTTTTTTCTTCTCCTGATAATGCTGCTATACATCTACATATATATGTGTTTCAAAGGAACACAGAACTTGTGTAATGTGTAATAATCAAACAGTAACATAATAGAAAAGTATTTACCTACTTTATTTTGTGTGATATTGAAGCATTTTGTTAACATAATCTCCCAATTTGAACCTGTGTAAGTTATCAATTATACACATTAACGTCCAACTCCGCGAAAAAGTTAATTTCTGCACATAGTTTAAAAGAGATAACTTTTTCATGTTCCTGTGTTCAACGTCCCTAACAAGTGCGAGCGGTTGTTTCCTGGTGCTATCTGATCTAGGGGGCATCTTCTGACAGGGAGCCAAATTGGTGTCGTGTCCTGTAAATTATCTTGTTTTCTGTGTTGTCTTTTAGGGTGGTTTCCTCCACCTATTGGGCTGGCATGCCGTCGTGTGATCTATATAATCTTAAGTACTGTGTAAACCTGAATCAAACAAACAGGCAAAGCCCCCCAAAATGTATTTTCATATTGGTATTCTGTTCAAACAAATATTTTTTTTCAAAAGTGAATCATAAGTGGGTTAAATACTGATGTTACAATGTAGTTTGTCTGAATTGTAGGGTTGGTTTTTAGTACATTTTTATATTTTTTTTATTTTCAACTGAACACCACATTTCACATCAAGAAATCTCAACTTGAACTCAAATATAGGTCCACAAAATGCTGTAGCCTGTAGTATTTCAAAATTGCTGAGGAATTGTATGAATTAACTCTAGTTACACAGACAATGTTAGGGTTGATCGGGTTACGGCAAACACAGATAATATTAGGAATGACATAATGTTATACAAAAAAACAATAGAAAGATATTTTTCTGCTTCTTGAACAGTCAACCATTGAAATTTTAAACACTTCATGAAAAGAAATTACTTATTTGAAAAATTAAATTGTGGATAATCATCGCAAGAAATGGGTAGTCAGTGTTACCCTGTAGTGTCCACTATGTATAGAAAGTGCCTTCAAACACAAAGAAGCATTACATTTCTTGTGAAGAGCTGAATTTTATGCCCAATCTCCCCATGTGATAATGGGTAATTTGCTGATATAAATTTATGTTCTTGATTGCAGAGTAATAATTTTCATATATTTTTGCAACGCCCACAAATTTGCATGGTATACAAAGCAATAAAAGATTAAAAAGCTGGGTTATTACGCTTGGAACATTTATCATATGTGGATTTGAAATAACAATAAAAAAAATGTATGCAAAAATCAGTATGTGAAATTCAACACATTTTATTTTGATAGTGCTGCTGTTCTCTGGTTAAATTCCTGTCAGATACACTATTTAATCTCAACAAGGACTGAGATTATTAAAATGTGTTTTTGATGTGTTTTATAATTCTTAAGGATGTAGGTTTACATGTATTCCGTTCTTTAAATTATGTGCTTTTCTATTTCCTTGATTTTATTGTATATATAAATTTTTTTCCATCACCTTTTGCACTGGCAAAATAATTAAATCTTAACTATGGTGAAAAATCCAATAAAATTTAAAAACAAAACAAAACATGTAGCTAGAAGATAGTGGATATGGAATAATTCCTGTTAAAATTGTGTCTTTTATGTAGGGACTGATTTAACAAAGTGTGAATACCATAGCCTATCGTACTGTTTTATATGGCTATGTTTATTGCCAACCGATTTAAAGATCATAACCAACTAAAATTACATGTCATGAAAAACTGAGTTACTTAACGGCATTTAAAAAGAAAGAATCATTCCCAGTTTTTGTAATATAAATGAAGTGTGACATGTACCTGTTGTGTACCTGATCTTTATCTGAAGACCTAACATAGATGATTAACATAGATGATTAACAGTGTGCTTTGACAATTCAAATCTACTTGGTACATTCCAACTAAACATCATGTAAATTAGTCTGGAAATTTACTATTTAAGAGTCAAATCAATATTTTAAAGAACTTTGTGTTTTAATTCCAGTAACCAATCAACATGATATAACTGCATCAAGACTCAAAATATACCAGACATTCCTTATTTTGCTATCTTTTATTTTCTCTCTTTTTGCTTTTACGATTTTGATTATTATGCCGAGAAGTATTTGTCTGACATTAAAAGCTCAATACACTGCTTGGTTTATTTAGTTTCGGTTGTTATTATCTCCAAGTCAGTATTTTTGTTTTGTTAAATTTTAATTCCACTTTTTCCAAGTTTTTATTCCAATTCATACCATTTATTTCTCTTAATTTCAGTGTAAATAAGCATTCTTATTATTATGAATATTGGACCAGTCCTGTTCTTGTAAGACTCGTATGTAACATTTGAATGTAGATAAAAGCCCATTGGAATGCTTTTCATATCGTCACCCTAATAAAATAAGAGCCTAAGTCATATTTACCACTTTTGAGATAAATTGAAAAAAATAATTATCCTTCTTAGGGTATCTAATTTATTTGTCATCTAACTTATAATAACAGACTAAAACATGACAATGAACATGTAAATATTGTTTTGTCTACAATGTATTACATAAGTTACATAACCAGCAAGAATGACTTAGGCACTTTGTTTATTAGGGTGACGATATCATGTTTCCTCACTTCATCATTCATGTATTTGTACCTTTCCTTTAATACATTGCTATTCATTATAATAATATGGGTAGTTGGTGTCTATGCCATGGGGCTCTCCAGTTAATAGCGTATCAGGCAGCTGATTTGTTTTGGTGGCCCTTGTTGCCTCCTCAAAATCTCCTATGCTGCCTAGGTGGTCTCCCTCACCCATTGGGCTGGCACACTGTCATGAGGGATATAACTTAAATTCAATTAAAGTAAGACAAAAAACCCAATCAAACAAATACTCATCAAGGTTCATGTGTTTGTACCTATTTTTTAGTACACAGCTAGTTAGTATTATTTATCTAATTGTACAACATAAAATTTGTCACATTCCACTTTTTCACCTGTGAATGTACACCTCTTGTAGATCAAATGGTGCAGAAATTAAGGTTACTCAGTTATAAATAGCAATTTTAGAACAATTGTTTCAATAAGAAAGGAATCTATACAGCTATATAAGAAAAGTGGACCAGTTAATAGATTGTCATATGCAGTGGTGATTTTGTTCAAGCTATTTTCCTATTATTTTATATTTTAAGTGGAATTCATTCTCGTTGTACCATCTGACCAGGATCCACTTTAACTTTTGGATAAATATATTTTTGTTAAATTGAACCCAATTTTTCTGTGTTAATATATGGAAATAATTGTTCACCAAAAGTGCTTTTAATATCATTTATGTGATTAGGTATATTTTTGAAACATAAGTAATTCAGCTTAGGCGCTATTTCCATAAGGAAAGTCATGCTTCAAATTTAAATGATTATTTACCCATTTTATTTCATTGTTTTTGTGTTGTTGTTTTTTACAGAGACTTCAATATTTAAAAAAAAAAGACTTTCATTGTAAAGGAAAAAAATCATGTTGGTTTTAAATGTGAAATGTCTAGTTATTAATATGTTGCCAAGTAATATTTCTATGCAACAAAGATTTAAACAAATATATGACTGTGATGTAATTAAAACAGACTTTGAATTTGGGTCACTTGCTAAAGATGATGGTCTGTAGAATATTAGAGAAACTGGTGTTAAAATTGTTTATCTCTACTCTGGTAAGTCACAAATTGTTTTGTGAAATAGGCCACATATTGTAAAACTCTCTTCAGTTAATAGTTGAATGTTTAAATGAGGCAGGACTGTTGAGATATGTGTTGAATCAGCACATTGTGCGACTTCTTTATATTCATGACTAGCACATGCCCATGATTGTGTCACTGTTTTTTTATAGCATGTCTAGTGCTTGCCAAAATGAAATAACTTATTGTTATGGCATACCCCTGAAGGATAGTGTAGAAAATGCAACCATCACAGAGCATTTGATTAGTGCATCAGGAAACACCAAAGACAACACTTACCTAAATGGAAAAGTTTATAAATCTATCAAAATGTTTAATCTTTATGTATAAGCTTTATGTATAATTTTAAAGAGGATTTTAGTGCAATTTAAATTTAGTTCATTTCCCACAGGTATATATATACTTTACTTATCTACATCCATTACCATTCAAAACATAACCTACTTAATCCATTCTTTCTTTTACTGAATTGCAGGACATTCTTTTTATTTGGGGTTTAATACAATGTTTTATTAAAGTTGTTTATTACATAGCTTCTTAAAACAGTCAATGTTTTCACCCTGGGTAAATTTCTCATGAAAACATTCTAACGGACAGATTTCTCACCAAATCTTACAGAAGCCCGCAGTATTTTTCAGAATTTCTCACTAAGAAATGAAACCATTGAATTTTCCTGAGGTTAATGTTCATATTATTTGTTTCAAATGTTCATTGAAACGGCTTATCTGTTCTTTTTTGTATAGTGCTATGTTGCTATCCTGATCAGTTCGACTGAGCTCGGATAGTTCCAACTTCTTTATCTGTTTTATATGTGGTCCCTTTATGTTATCCTGCCGAAACCTGCCCACTTCCGTGATGCTGTTGTATTCTTCGTTGTTCACGAATAGCCTTAACATTAATTACACTGTAAAATAATATTTAAATTGTGTACCGGTAAAAGAAAAAATGTACACAAAACAAGTAATGTTCTTTTTTGTAATTGTCTAAATTTTAATCGCCTTGCTTTGGGACATAAATTTTACACAAAATATTTCTATATCACATCTAAGTTATTGTCAAATTAATCTTCTATATTTGTACATGTCTTTTTTTACTGTAAACTTACCCTTGTTATCTATGCTTTACAATTATAAATATTTTACTCAATAAAATTGAAATAGTAATGTCTGTTGTGTGTGAACATGTTACTTTAAGGACAACATAACGGTAAAGATATTGTTTTAAAGCGGGGGAGGTGTTCTTTAGAAAATGGTTTGTATGACAGCCAGTGGTTGTTGGTAGTTTAGCCCTGACACACTTCAAGCTAATGACCACCAGTAAGCCTATTTGTTGTTGTGTATTGTTTTGCATCCTCAGGTTGGCTCCTTGACCAGTTTTGCAGGCACCCAATCAAACAAGTAAAATAAGCTAAAGTAAAAGACCACCCAAAACATAATGTATGGTGAAATTGAATGATCTTGATGAGCAGTGCTCAAAAATAGTGAGCAATATTTTGGGGGATTTTCTGGCATCCAGTAAAACCACTGTAAAATATTTTGTTGCATGGTGGGCTATTATTAAAACCACATTTCGGTACACATTTACAGATGTTGTTGCATGGTGGGCTATTAAAACCACATTTACAGATGTTTCATGGTGGGCTATTTAACCACATTTCGGTACACATTTACAGATGTTGTTGAATGGTGGGCTATTAAAACCACATTTCCAGATGTTGTTGCATGGTGGGCTATTTAAACCACATTTCGGTACACATTTACAGATGTTGTTGCATGGTGGGCTATTAAAACCACATTTCGGTGTACATAGACCTATGCATTAAACTGGTATTTAGCTTTGGACATAAGTTTTCCCACATGAAAACCAATTTCTACAATTGAACGTTCTCCTGTGAATATTATCCACTATTCAATTGCCGTGACCCGGTCATCTCCTCCACGTCAAAATTAGTTTTACAGGACTTCCCATGAAACTTATAAACAAATCCAAAGTCATTTTACCAAAATGTTTGACTGCTGGTCTTAATACGCTGTACTTAAGGTTACTTTTCTCATATGACAGCATGTCATCCCAAAGATTGAAGAATTGATTGGTGCTTAATGTTGGTTCGCCAGGGTATTTCACCTATATGGCGATGCCTATGACGGTGTATGGTGGAAAACCGAGAAGAAACCTCCCCCACGAAGTGGGCATCCACCGGAAAACTTCTCTTTTATACCTAGGGTCCACAGGTTTGTTTGATTGGTGTTTAACGTCGTACTCAAGAGTATTTCACCTATATGACGATAGTTTGTGTTGCCAGTGTATGGTGGAAAACCGGGAAGAAACCTCGTAAAAACCACCCCCCGAACTCTGCAGCCACCGGAAAACTTCCCTTATCAGGTCCACAGGGGGGATCGAACCTATTCCGGGTACAATGAAGGGGGTTCTGTAGTCCAACGTTCAACCACGGAGCAGCCCCAGGTGACATCAAACCTATTCTGGGTACTGGGAAGGGAACTCTATAGTCCGCGGCCCCAAAGGGTAAAGTACTGGGAAGGGAACTCTAGTCCGCGGCCCCAAAGGGTGAAGTACTGGGAAGGGAACACTCTAGTCCGCGGCCCCAAAGGGTGAAGTACTGGGAAGGGAACTAACTAGTCCGCGGCCCCAAAGGGTGAAGTACTGGGAAGGGAACTCTCTAGTCCGCGGCCCCAAAGGGTGAAGTACTGGGAAGGGAACTCTAGTCCACAGCCCCAAAGGGTGAAGTACTGGGAAGGGAACTCTAGTCCACGGCCCCAAAGGGTGAAGTACTGGGAAGGGAACTCTCTAGTCCGCGGCCGCAAAGGGTGAAGTACTGGGAAGGGAACTCTCTAGTCCACAACCCCAAAGGGGAAGCACTGGGAAGGGAACTCTCTAGTCCACAACCCCAAAGGGTGAAGAAAAACACCACAAACGATGCTGGCAATACAGAAGACAACATCAATGTTGTCATCTTAGTACATCTTGGAGTGTACCTTCGCACAATAAAAAAAAACCTTCCAATTTGTACAAGATAAATAACACAAAGCAACACTTTTTTAAAAGATATTTTTATTGTCAATGCTATATTTACATGTAAAAATACATGCTAACTTCCAAAGATGATAATAAATTCATACTTAAAAAAAATGACCTGGTCTTTGCAAGAGCATAAGAATTATGGATATTATCAAGTAATTATTAGTTAGTATTAGGAATTGATACATCGAGTTGCGGTTATTTCCTTAATGTGTGGGGGTTCCCCAATAATGATAGGAGACACCAATAGGACCCCAAGTTGCAGTTTCCAGCATCATTCAGTTTGGAAAGGATTCCGAGTTCTGTAATGATAAAGTACTGAATATTTTTTTTGCTAATTTTCGTGGTAATGAATCCATTATTTTGGGCTTCCAAGCTGGTACTCTAATATCATTACAAAGCTGTAGGTCTTTTACCACAAGTTCTCCATACTATTGGTAACACCATCAAACAACTAAACAGCTGATGTGTTGACTATGCTTACAATAGTCATTTCAGAGTAAAGTCTGTGAAATCATCCACACTGGTTAAAACGAAACATGATATTCATTGTAAAATGCTGCAGAAAAAACATCCGTTCTCACATAATTCTGTCAAATACATTAACACACAGATAAGAAATGAGACTATTTCATGTTAAATTCTTTCTAATTCTCTTGCAATAAAAAGAAAGACCTTTGATTCTCCTACATATGCATTGAGTATGTAAGTTTCAACATTCAACAGTTTCAACATGCCCAGTTTTCAATCAAATTTCACCTTTAGGTAAAAACACATATATCATCACTTCTTTCTTTAGAATATATTTGAACAAGCATAGGAGACGCTCAAACTTCTGGCTTTCCTCGTTGTCCAACAAAGTTTCTCTTGTAACCGCATAAACCATGTGTCCATGGTAACTGAGGTCAGCTCTTAATCAAATTTCATCCTTTTGTTGTTTGATGGTCCTCCAAATCCCCCACCCCGTCCTCCTCCACGGAATCCTCCTCCACCACCTCTCCCCCGGAATCCACCACGATCGCCACCGCCACGACCTCTATAGCCACCTCTATCACCCCCACGACCTCTAAATCCTCCCCGATCACCTCCCCTTCCACCACGAAATCCACCTCCTCTGCCACCTAAAACATGTCAAAACAATTACATGTAATTTGTTTTCTTTATTAGGGCTTTATGCCACACTTAATGTCACACACATATGTGGCAAACCATCTTCAAAATAACTGGTAACAAGCAATGAAGACACAGGACACAAACCCGCTTTCTGATTTCCATTAGCTCGGAAAGTCCGAGGGCACACAGGTTTTGCTTCGATCACAATCATGTCTACAACAACATTTGACATGAGGTAACAAAACCTGGTTTTCTAAAATGCTCATGTTTGTATGAAATATTTAATTGAAAAGATAACAAAAATAAGAAAAAATTCTGCTCATATGTCAGAAAGCAATTACTATAAGGGCAATATAGCTTACCTCCCCTTCCCCCTCGACCACCTCTGCCTCCTCGACCCCGCCCCCTTCCTCTTCCACCACCCTCCTCAGGGAGAAACCTCGCTAAGGGTAATAACTTTGCTGGGTCTATATAAAACTGGAATAAATATAAAGAGATTGGATTATGTAATGATTTGTTTGTTTGTTTGGGGTTTTACGCCGTATTTACGTTTCACACAGCACAATGAGTGAAGCAAACCATCCTAAAAGACAACGACAACAAACAAGGATGCCACGGGACAAAGACCCTACAATAAATCAGTTATGGCCCTTAGCTCCCTTAGCCCAGAGAGCGCCAGGCATGTCAGCGGGATTTAATTTCAAGAGTAGTGCTTCTTGCAAAATTGTTTTCATTTCAAATGTTTCCTAGTCTCGATAACCAGACTTCACTCCTTATGGATTGCTTTGGTGGCAGATTCAAGTTGTCTGACTCAACTTTTCTTTTATTGTACATATACGTATATAGGGTAACATAGATAGCATACACATACAGCCCAATGTTATAGTCCCATGCTGGTAGGTTTGAAAAGACCACATTATGTAAGATTTTAAACTTTGATCTGTGATCACCAGGGCAACATTCTTTGTTGGTTGAGTGTTCTGTTTTAATTTGTTCACTTGCTGTACATAGATTTACAAACATTGATTTTGGCACCTAAATTCACTTCACAGCTGTACTGACGACTTTGGACATGAACTGGACTGGTTCAGGTTAGTTTTATGACTTTTTAAATTAAATATCTTTTGGTCATTTTTCCGGTTTTCATCAGTAAAGAGTGTTTCCTTAATGAGCAAACAGCATTTACATTTTTGTTAAATTTCTATTTTGCCTGAGTGTGTTATGATAGTGTGAATGTGCATGTTTGCAGATTACACAGTGGAAATTCCCAGTGTGGATCAATACGGAATTACATCCTAGTGCCACCCAACGATATGTTTACTACATGTGTTTATGTAAAGCATAGGTAACTGTACTCTCTCACTGTACAGAACTCATTGTTAGTAGATTCATAGTTATCTTCTTGGTGTGACCTGGTAAATTTATCAATGCCATGTAATGTGACTCAAGGGAGGAATGTAATGCAGTGTTGTAAGATGTACTGTAATCAATTTATGTTACACAACAAATTAACAATTTGTACATTATTTATGTATATTGTTTGTTTATGCAGGGTGTCTGTTTCAGTATTTCCGTGTTTCCGTGAACGTACATATCCTAAGGAAATAAAGCTGCAAGCAAATCTCCCCCAAATCACCAGGGTCCGGCAAATTTATTCCCCAGATACATATCGGTTACACTTTAATATACAAAGATATTAGTAGGTGTGCAAGGTTTGATATATCATGGTTTAATCTGCTTGATTGGGATACAGCTTTTATTGTAGTTGTGTCACTCAGCATAAGGCATGCCAGTCCAATAGGTGCTTGAAACCACCCAAAGGTCACTGCACAAGACATCGAGTACAGAGCACATGACATGACAATAAATTGACTTCCTGTTGCCCATCAGTCTGGAGGTCACCAGGGCAACTGGAAGCTTCCACCTTACAACCTGTGATTGATACACTGAAAGCAAAGAAATTGAAGAGACAGATTGAACTCAGACTAAATTTAGTATCTTATTGTCACAATTCTCACCAAGGCTTTAGGTAACTTACCTTTTGCTGTTTTTCAAATGAGCCAGCTTTCATATTATCTGACAATTTTACTGAAAACATCTGACAAACATTGTTAAGGATGTCAAATTTTCTTACCACAATCATTTACAGCTATGTTTTGTCAGTAACAGAGAAAAAGTTTGTTTATTTATTTGATTGGGGTTTTACTCAGCCCAATGAGTGAAGGAAACCAACTGAACAAAACTGGCAACACAGAAGACCTCACAGTATATTTACAGGGCGCCACAACAAATCAAAATCCTGACTCCCTTAAGCAAATTGCAAAAAATGCATTGATTAAACTGATTGTTTGATTGGGGACTTACGCTGTACTTAAGGTTACTTCACTCATAACGGCCTGCCAGCCCAATCGTTGAAGGAATCCACCCTAAACAATGCTGGCAACATAGAAGACGCCACAATACATTAACAGCACAAAAAAACGGACACCACAGCAAATCAGCTCTCCTGATGCCCAATTGCTCAGAGAGCACCAGGGCACAGGAAGTTCTCGCCCAACCACCCGCACGATTATAATGAATAAACCAATGAAAATACACAAAAGTAAAAATTCAGACAATCAGAATATTATGCAAATGGGGTGATGATTCACTTTACATCTGCAAATGTTGAACCAAAAGGTTAGATCTACAAAGAGCCAAATTGAAGTTTTAATCCCATAATTAAATGAGTTCTTTGTGGTTTCATTGCTATTGCTTCTTTGGTCAAAAGTTTATTTCTGTGATTAACATTATCATTGTTCAATGATAAATAAATCACGAGTGTTAAATTTTCTGGTTACTTTGTTACATAGGAAGATTTGCTATGCATTTTCATTGAGCGATTCATATTAATTACGGTTGAATTAAGGATTTAACTTATCAGGGCATATGACAAAGCTTAAATATACATGTATCATCAATACCAGGCTTCCTCGTTCAGTGTTTCTCTTGTTCTATATTCCTTAGTGACAATCTAACTACAATCTGACATTTGCAGAAAAAAAGGATACAAATTCTTTAATTGGTCCAAAAATTTCATCAACTTTTCCAATCTGTTCTTTGTTTTGGAGATATACAGGTGCATTAAAGTAGGGGATTTTCTCATTGGTACATTTACACACAAGATCATCTTCACATGGATGGAGGAATGCTCCAAGCTCTGAAATAACATGAAACATGATCAAGTTCATAATTTATCAGCTAACCTAAATCCTCAACAAATTCGACCTCTAAGGGCACACACGTTAAATAATTTATTGAATGTTTTAGTGTGAATTTGGAACTAAAACTGACATTTTCTGGTAATTTAAAGTCTGGACTTCATAAAAAAAAATTTAAATTGCATGTCAACACTTCTTACCCTTTGCATAAAATGTGGTTTTATAAGTTGTAAAGGGGGGTCGAATTTGTTGAGCATTAAGGTAATAACAATAGAGACTAATGAAGTGCCCTAAATGCTCAACAAATTCTTCAAAATTTACAAGACTACATTTTATGCAAAGGGTAAGAAGTGTAGACATGCAATTTTGAAATTTTTATGAAGTTCTGACTTTTAATTACCAGAAAATTTAAGTTTTTGTTCCAAATTCACAGTTAAACATTCAATGAATTACTTAAAGTCTGTGCCCTTTGAAGTCTAATTTGTTGAAGTTTAGGGTATATAATAATTTGAATTTCATCCCTTTTGTATCCCAAAATTGGTAATTATTAATTAAGCTTTTGGGTTGATAAACATTCAATTGAACAATGATTGTATCCCTTTTGTGTCGAATTTTTTTATTCTTACCAATTAAACTTGTTCAGTAATGAAATATATCTTTAAGTGAATTGAAAGAGTTTAGCACTTCCAAATTATTTTTCAAACTGCTGTTTTTAATTTCAATTTACTCAATAACATACCCACAACTTCTTCTGGTGGACCATAATCCTGATACCCTCCAAAACCTCCCCTACCACGTCCACCCCCTCTTCCTCCGCCGCGGAAACCTCCTCGGCCTGTCCAAACAAAAACATATAAATCAGTAAATTGGTAGATCCAATTCTGTTCGACTAAAATCAGTGTGAAATCTACATGAGTATCATCCCAGATTATTATACTATAACCCCTATCTCGAGGGAATCTCACTTTAATTTAATGGTTATGTTTATTTGTTTGGTTTGGATATTATGTTGTACTTAAGGTTATTTCACTCATATGAAGGCATGCCAGGCCAATGGGACAAGAAAACCACCCTAACCACACCGGCAACACACAATACATTTACAGGACAAAAAACAGGACACCAAAACAAATCCGCCTCCTGATGCCAGGTCCAGTATTCATGGAGTTCTGATCAAAAGGTTGTGGATTCAAGCCACTTGTCATAATTGTCCCATACAGTGTAACCAGTCACTGTGATGACATCATGAGTAATAACAGCTTACCTCTGCCAAAACCCCTTCCTCCACCACCCCCTCTGAAACCTCCACGAGATCCCATCTCTTCTGGAATAAGACATCATACATTTGCATTAATTTACGTTGACAAAAATGCAATTGGCACAGAAAATACCACAAAAGGAGGCCATTTCTCAGTCATGTTAACAGTTTTAATTTAAATTGATTTAAACATGCAGTACAAACAACAGAATTTACCCTACTAAAAGCCTACCCCTTGAGAAAGTTGTGGTGTTTACTTTCGATGCGTTTAATTTCAGAAAATGCTTGGATTATTGTTGTCCTGTGTTTTAAATAGAAGTAAACGGTAAGAAGCATTTTTGTAGTCAATTTTTTTCATTCAGAAATGTTATGTGTCCTTTATAAGGAGGTTTATCTGGGGCCATTCTGGGCGCAAAACGTTGCATACAGAAATGTATGCGTGGAGTTGACAAAAAACCTTATGTTTTCCCCCCGTCAGGCATTATCAGCTGATATCAGGTTGGGGAGAGTAGCTCCATCTAGCTACGTAGCTCGATCTAACTACAATAGCTCGATCTAGCTATGGGGCGTAGCTCGATCGGGCTATGCTGTTTTGCAAAAAAACAATTAAATCAACATCAAACTTCACCAGGCACTTTTCCGCGAACATTGCATAACAACAACAACGCATGAGTGTCTGGCCTACATGTGA
>JAVFBZ010187086.1:0-14859 GCA_032466195.1 Katharina tunicata
TGTCTACCCTTTTTACCCTTTGCATAAAATGTAGTTTTATGAGTTGCAAAGGGGGTCGAATTTGTCAAGCATTTAGGGTATATTTGTTTCCAGAAGACAGAAGTAATTCATGCATGAGTATGCCAGACCAGGCTTGTTCTATCCAACTGAAAGCAAAATTATAAATATAAAGCTGGCCTCGCTCACTTTGTGTGATATATTTAATTTCATTTCTTTATATTCAGATTTTTTTTACAGTATCCTGAATCAAGAATCGTCTCAATGCTTCAAATAAATAGTTTCAAACAAGTTCAACAATTTTTTAACTGTGTTTTTATATTTTTTTGCTATATGTTTTACAGAGGAAAAACTGGAAAAGACGATATTTTGTTTTAGACCAAAGTGGGATCTCGTATTACAGCTCAAATCAGGTTAGTCCTGTGATCGGGTTATTTTAAGCTGGTACTGAATAAGAAATAACCTCAACTACGCAATAAAACACAGGGCAAGTGTTAGTGCAATCCACGTTTTTACTTCAACTACTATGGTCAATTATTGTTAAACTATGCATGGTGAATTTTCTTACTTATGTAAATGCTCATGTAAAATCATGGTAAGATTCTTCACTGTAATCGATGAGTAACACGAAAAAGAAAACTGATTTTAGTTTCTGTCCTTAAACGATTGCTTAATATAATTGTTATATAATTAAATGTAAGATTTAACAGAAGTGTTTTCTTATTTTGTATCATTTCAGGATAAATCCCCCATAAAGACAATCAATAAACATGACATATTGGAAGTCAGAGAATCTAAAGGGTAAGTTTCTTTTAAATGAAAAGAAAAGTATGATCAACACACGTTTATTTTGATAGTTTATACATTAAAACATTGAAGTAAAACAGAATTAACAACAGCTTCACAACTTCAAAGTGTACAATGTATGCTACTGTAGCAGTAGAGGCCAAGGGATTAACATGTGTGCACTGAGCCGTGACAAGAGTCCAGTTCGACTAAAAACTTGATAAACGCTTACGTGCAAATCGTCGACCGTGATGTGTGATGCAGGCACTTTGCACCTGATGGAGATATCATTAAGATACATTACGCGAATTTTGGACACTTATTTGTGCAAAAATCACCAAAAATCACCAAAAACTATGAAATGTCTGAAAACTTGTCCTGTTGTTTATGTTTTTTAGTCATTGTAAATTCAAGACTAATTGCAACTTTCATGTACATGTGTTTAACTTCCGTAAAGATTGAAACTCACAGATTACATTTTGTCAGAGTGCGCAAATAGCACATCTCTGAGGGGCTGTGCATAATCTCCCACTTCCGGTTACATAACTCAGAAAACAGCTCGCTCTCTGAGCTGACTTTCATTGCATAGTACATCAAAGGCTGGGGCTTGAGACTCAGATTATGTCAGATCTATTCAACTTTCTATAGAACAGCGGGATATTCCACCTGCCTGCCATGCCTAGGCAAGGGGAGCTGTTATTCTTTCTGCTTTACTTCCATGATTGAACATAACGCTCATTTGTTAAAGCTGTTTTGTTAAAGCTCCTTTGTTTAGCTATGACTTTGGAAAAGGGTCACCAGAAGCTGATGTTTTTTTTTTTTTCAAACTATAAATTTGCAATCTGTCATTTTTCCTTCTGCAAAAATTGATAGTGTTTTTCACCGGAGATTGTCTACACCAACATCTGTGTATACTGCCATCGTGTCTAAACTGCCGTTGTAGCTTGGATGGTTTTCTTGCTTTGCTATCTTAATTTTTATGTGTAAATTGACTTCTAGTTTAAATCAACCATTGTCCCTGCCCCTTGTTGTGTCAGTGTAAGTTCCATTGTGCCACGAGAGCCAGTAGTTTAAGTGACTCATCACCTGAAATGGACACTTATGAAAAGTCAGTGATCATAGCTTTAAGAATGTACAACCTCTTCTTTGTAAACAAGGTATTTAAAATAGAACATTTTATCCTTTTTGTTAACAGTGTTCATTCTGGGAGAGACAATTTATTTGAAATAGTGACTGCTAAAAGAATATATTATATACAGGTAAGTCACTTTAATTTTCATTTTTTTTAGATGTTCACCAGTTAATTATGATTTGTTGGAAAAGTCGTGAAAACTTGTATGCATCATTCTTTATCCATCAGTTTGAACCAAATAAAACAACATTATGGGAGAAAAAAAATGTCATCGATATATAGATCTAGCAAATAAATACATTGTGTATATCAAATTTACCATTTCTCCCACAGACTGATACTCCAGATGAAATGAAGAGCTGGATAGATGTGCTACGTAAAGTTTTAAAGACATTGAAGTGTTCAGACAGAAAGGTTTGAAATTCGAAATAACTTGAAATTGGAGAGCTTGAATATCAAGCGTTACATCGAAGGTGTTATAAAAATGAATTTAGAAGAAATATTTTATGTAAATTAGTGTCTTAAATCAGAACAGTTGCTAGAAATATGTAGGGGAGGAGGAGTCAATCAAATCACAATTTCCTAAAGCCTTAGGGTTGGCGTATCAACCTAAAGCTTGTAATTGCCGTACATAAAAGATGCAATCATTCCAGCTGTAAGACCGTTGTACTGTAATTGTGCACCTTGATTGTAATTAACATCTTGACAAATTGCCTGTTCGTCATAAAGCCATGATATCATTTTTCTCTCTGTTTGTGTTTTTAGTCCATGCAGGAAATAGAATCTCAACCAGTCGATATGGACTGTTCCTCGGACCTGGTCTACCCTCCCAAAGGAGTCTGGGTATGATCTCCCCTTGTTGTTTCTCGTCTCATTGTTGATGCATGCTGCTCGGGATTGTAATACACACCAATTGCTGTTCTCTTAGGCAGTTATGGTTCTTGTATTTGCTTGTTCACCCCTTGTACTTTAGTTGGCTTTTAACCCGATTGTAATTATTCAAAATGTACCTTTAGTTGCCCATGGTGTATGGGTCTCATTTTTCTCATCTTTTAAGGACAAGACCATCGATTTTCAACCAGATTTCACTATGTTCCAGGTGTAATTTTAAGGATATATACCCATATTTTATTTTTTCTGTAGCCAACAACACCTGAGAACAGGCTGCCGCTATTTTTAATGTCGGAAGTGACATAATGGTTCAGAAATGTGATGACTTTAGAGTTTAGCATTATAGTAAATGGGAGCTTAAACAAAAAACTTCATTTGATGCAGATATTTAACTGATTTTAAACTTTTATCTTGCACAATATAATCGCCATTTATACATAGCAGCTTATTTAAGTTTTAAGTAAGTTTCAAAGTTACGTGTTTAATCTAGTCAAAAGTCGCTGGTCTTGTCTTTCAAACTGTCGTGATGAAAGTAGACTAAGAAAATGTTATGCCTTTAATTTAGAAGGTAATATGATGAGATATAAAGATAGCCTTACCAACAAGAGAGGACAATAAATATTTATAGATCTTCTTTGGTCTTTTAATCACTCTCAATTTCTAATTACTACTAAATGTAGGTTATGTAACAATCAAATCATGTGACAATGATAGCTGTTAAGGTGATGGTTTGCAGAAATGTTATTGTGGTTTCTACTTTATGTATATAATTGTACAGGAATTAAATAGCAGATCAACTTGCACTTTGGTTGCAACAGTTAAGTGGCAAACGTGCAAAGGATGCACGACTGTCTGATTTAAGAACTAAAAACTCATCAAGTCTCAGAACTGAAGCCATATACGCGGCTTGATTAATATGCTGGCATAGCATCTCTTAATTTGTAGTTAATTATTATTGAATGGTATTCTGTAAAAAAATATATAAATATGAACCTCAAATCAATGTAGAATAGTAATTAGTGGGATAGTTTGAAATGTTTCTATAGCTATAAATTTACTAGTAATAATAATATAGATGAATGTTGATATGTGTACTTTTTTTATAAAGATAATTTCTATTCTTATGTATTATAAGATTTTTTATTCCATTTTGAAAGTATTTTATAGAAGACCCTATTGTGTTATCTGTTATGTATGCATTAGCATAGTATTCTCAAATACAGGTTTAATAATAGGACAAAACTGCATCTCTCAAACATAGGACCTTTTATTCACTATATAATGATGCATTTACAGTTGTCTTCAAGACATTATAAACATATACAAAGTTACTCTCTCTGTTCACAGCTGTTCATCAATAACCATTTTTATATTCTTAGTACACATGAGAATTAGCCACTCCTTATTTTAAAAAAATGAAAATTTGTGAATGGAAATCATCACAATGTAGGCTACAACAATCAATTAAATCTTAAAGAAAAAATTGCTGAAACTAAATTAAATTTGTTTTACATATTTCAAGCAAGAACCTTTTTTTGTTTTATAGGAACCGATAACCAAGTCAAGTAACAATGCAAAATTCTAATTTTTTAGTTATACTTTTATATTTGTTTCTCTGGATCATGAATCATCAGTTCAGTTGCATATCAACGAGTTCTTTAAATTATTGATTCACAAAAAGGCAGGAATCAAGGTAACCACAACTAACAAGTGATGAGAAACCTTCAATAAATGTAAACGAATGGAACACCATTTTGTAACATTTTGTCAGGATTAGTTTTCTTTTTCCTTTGAAAATAATTCTAGCCCTGCTGATGTTTTCGCAACTTTATCATAATAATATTTTCTCGAGAGTAAGGGACGTTTTTATCGGTTCATTTTGCTAGTTTCTGTTCATATTGTCTCTATGATGTTCATTGTAACTATTTGTTTTGGTTACAGTTCCTGTTGTGTGTACATGATTCTCATGAATATTCATTAGTTTTTTAAAATCATCTTAACGATTTTTTTTCCCTTCATTACAAAATTTTACCTTCCCTTATGTCCTCAGCTTTCGGTAGTGTATCATTCATTCTTCACTTATGTTGTAATTATTGTCACCTTTTCAAAACATGTTGTCAGCATTGTTCAATAATATTTGTCAGTATTGTTCATTTGTTCAGTAATTTTTTTCTCAGTTATGTCATTGTTCACTTCGTTGTTCTAATTTTGTACCAACTTCTAGTAGTTTGTTTATTAGCCATGTTAAAATATACATGATCTATGCTTTTTTTTGTTCTCAAGGTCTGTTATTCATTGTTCTTTATTGTTTTATTGGGGGTTTTTTTCAAAAGCTTTTTTATCATACATTATTCATTTTCATTCCATTGTGCCCTATGGTGCTGCTTTTGCTCATATTTTACTTTAATTGCTTTCTAAAATATTTATTCGTTGAAAAGTTATCTCTCAAAGTTCTATTTTTATTCTGCTTGATGTATTCCTTGTGTTCATTTAAAGACTTGTGATTTTAATATGATTTTTCTGCTCATTTCATTAGTTTCTTCAACATTTTACATACATGTATTACTTCAACGACAATTACTGAATATCATTTTTACATCTGCTTACTAAACATGTCTACTTGTTGTAATCAGATAACATTTGTTGAAGATAAACAGGGACTCGGAACGGTAAAAGCAATAAATTCAAAATATTTGATTTTGTTGTGTATCAAGTAGCAAACACATAATATAAAGATTATAGTCTTAAGCCATATTTTGTTTACACGCCACATCGTAGCTGAAATAATGCTGAATGTGGCGTTAAACGCAAATCGATCACATTTTATTGAAAGGCTGATTTCCTGTAGTGTCTTGAGGTGCCGTGCAGTGTCTCAGTTTGTTGTACTGCCGAGTCTTTTCATTGTACCAGAATAGGTTTGAATCCCCGTCAACCTTCCGTATAAAAGACAAATTCCGGGTGGCTGCAGAGATTACAGGGTGGTTTTTACGAGGTTCTTCTGTTTTCCATGTAACACCAGCAGCCCAATGTCGTCAAATAAGTGAAATACTTTTAAATACTACGCTCAAAACCAAATAAATAAACAGATTGTAATGACTTTAAAGTTTCTCTTTTCAAAACACAATTTGATTTTACCAGAAATTTCAATCTCGTTTGTATGACTATTTCTCTTGTTTTTATGAGACGTGATATTAGTAAAATATTCAAATCAGGGCAAGGCTTTACATAATAAAGGTCAGTAAGATACATGTAGCAGTTTCCTTTAATTTATTGGTAGCACATTTAATGACACCAACATGTAGGTAGAAAGATAATTTTGTATTGAGTGATCGTTTTGAAGCGATTTTATAATGAATGACAAAATCAGCTTTAGGAAAAAAGATGCGTTACGAGACTTTTGAACTATATGTAAATATAAATACATATAAAACGGAAACAATATAAGCAACAAGTTCTAATGTACTAGTAACAGTTATCACATACTTCATTTTTCTTCCTCATTTTTCCCTCAAACTGTTTTGTTGCTGCTTGATCTTTGTGTCAAATTTTTTAACATACTTAGATTTTTATGTCCCATTTATTGTCATTGCTGTTAGCATATACTTCAACAGACCTATAGCTAGAGTAGTCAATAAGCTGGATTGAAACTGTTTGGATACCTATTTTCTTTAAATTAGTAGTTATATTATGTAGTATTGAAAAATAGAAAATAAATTTTAAAATTTTAATTCCAACATTTGTTGTTGTTTTCTTTTGGGCTTGTTGTTTTTATTCTCCTGCTTGTTTTTCCCTATATTAATGGTGGCGGTATGTTTATATAATCAATATCATTTTCTTTGTTGTGGAATTATTAACATTTAGACCCTTTTAGAAATGCTGAGTTAATGATGCAACCATATTCTGGAAATCTATTTGAAATAAGGTCTGTCATTCAGCAGTGATAATATTGTTATGCAACTGGTCCTGGACAAAAACGTTATGATATACTGGAGACTTTTTCTGAAGAGCTATTAGAAAAGAAACTTATATCGCTCTGAAGGATCAAAGATCCCATTATTTTGTGACAGTTTGCACAACAATTTTATTACTAGTCAAACATCAGATATTAATTCAAAACGTTGACTGCATGAGTCCAGGATATCATGAAACTAAATAACTGAATCCCATTGAGTCCTATGGTTAGTGCATGTGGTGTATGCGAGTTATTTCCTTTTAACCACACTATTAACAAAATAACACAAACTATTCACACACTGAAAAATATAACGTTTAACATTTTAGTTTAGCGGTAAATAACTTCATTCTTATTTGAATAACATAACTGTTTTCCATGTTTCCTTTTAAGATGCTTTTGATGTTTTTAGTTTCCTTAATATGATCTGCCACATGGACAAAATACTTGAAAAATTAAAAGTGTGAATAACCAGGATCCAGCAGAAGAATTGTTTAAATTTATTTTTTCCAAAAAAAACAATTGCAAGTGTCAACTTCACACTAAAAATCAGGGTTTCTTGGAAGATCTTAAAAGCATGGTACAAGGCTTTGCATTGGAACTGTTGTCTAGTTTGATTATTCTAAGAATTCCATCAAAGGAATACACATCTTATCTCACGTCCCAGAAAATCCAAACAAGGCAACATTTCATTGAGCAATTATTGCAAAAGCTTTAGAACATGCATATTTTTTTTATCTTTGCAAGCTTTTTCCATATGATGATCTGGTTTATCGACTAAGTTATGCATTGTCCAATATGTCTGACTGAAAAATGTCCTTTTTCCATTTGGCAGATGGTTAGGTGCCTCCTGTGCCATGGTGCTCTCAGAGCTAATTAGGAGCATCAGGAAGCCGATTTGTTGTAGAGTTTTCTATGTGGCCAGCGTCGTTTTTTGGTAGTTTCCTTCACTGATTAGGCTGGCACACTGTCATATTAGTGAAATAAAGTCGGCGTAAATCCCCAATCAAACAAACAAATCCTTTCCCATTGGATGAATGAAATACATTTTCCAAAATATGTCAAAGTTTTATGTGCTTTGTTTTTGAGAATTTCCAGTGTCTGAGTGAAAGGGCATCAGGAAAATAATTTTTTGCATCAGAATTACGTCAGAATTATCGCTAGTGGAACAAGGTTAGTTTCAGTCTGCCATTGGTCAAAGTGAAGTGCACAAAGTTTCATGAAACTACTCTCATTGTCCATTCTCAGCTTTATTCAAACCGTAAAGCTCTGAAACTTGGCCTATATACTTGCACTCAGGTAATATAATGTGACATCAAGCATGACGCCGGTCACTGTGGTAAAAAGGCTATATCTGATTTTCGATCCATGGATACAGCATAGTTGTGTAATGAAAGAAAGACATATATTATTTCAATGCTTGAGGGATGCTTTTTCAGTATAACCTTGTAAAAATTGTAAAAAAAAATTGACATTGTTCTTCAGACTCGAGAGAAGCAAAGTGGTAAGGAATCAAAGAAAAACCAAAGGAGAAAAAATCGTTCTTGGTTTTGGTCTTAAAGAAACAAAGATGAAATGGTATACGGCTTTCCATTTCACCAGCAATACCAGTATGATACTGGATTTCATGATGATGCCATGATGGGAAAAGATGATCATAGATTCAGAACAGTGAAATGATTTTTGATATCTGCCAGTAACTGAATCTTTCCAGGATGAGTACAAACATTTTTGACATGCCAGTAGCTGATAACTGCATTTTATGAAAGTAAACAGGGTTCAGTACATAAGACATTGTGATTTTCATACGAAAGTCAGGCATCTGTTTTGTTTTTTTGCTTTTAAAGATGTCCTGTCATGGTTGAACGAAAAGTGTTCATGGAAGTTCTGTTTTCTTTGAGAAATGTTAAGATTTACATTATTAAAGTCTATTATGTTTGTACCAAAATGATATATATGTGCTTGTTAACGTCTGAATGCCAGTGTTTTTGCTAAGAATCGTTGTGCTTTATGCATGGAAACTACAGCAATGGTCATACAGGCTGCTATACATGGTTTTATTAATAATGTGTATGTCGGATAAAAGCCTTCAATGAGAAAAGGCTACTCTTGGCTTGACATTTTATTATAACTGAATTTTATAAATTGTCATATATAACATTACAATGACTTTATTTGGAGAAAAAAAATAATTAGAAATGGTACCGTAATGTACAATTAACTTTGATACGGTCTCTTGAAATGGTTGAAGTACATGTATACCCTAGGCTCTTCTGTGCTCTGAGCCTACAGTGGAGGGGCATCAGGAAGCTGATTTGTTGTGCTGTCCTGTCCTATAAATGTTTGGTGGTTTCTTCTGTGTTGCCAGGGTCATTATGAGTGTTATAACCATAAGTACAGTCTAAATCCCCAATCAAAACAATTGAAACGAGCATCTTCTTGTTCATGAAGATTTCATATGACTGAATCATGCATGTAAACCTATTACTACTTCTAGAAACACATCATTTGACATTTTTCAAGCATGATAGGAGACAAATTTAGCTAGATATTTGGCCTATATTTTAAATTTTATGGCAAATTGAATAAAATGCCCATTAATGTTTTAACTAGGGCCACCAGGAAGCTGTTTTGTTCTTGTGTGCTGTATTTCGGCACGTCGGTTGGTCAGGTTATGTGTATACTAGTACATTTTCTACCTTCTTTATGAATGAGACAAATTTAAGATACTAATTGGATTTATTTGTTTTTTTGGAATATTTAAAAAGATAGGTTGAAACACAACATTTGCTCTATTTGTTGCATCAGGCATTGTAGACAATGTTTATACCAAATAAAACTGTATTTACACATTTCCCTTGTGTATTATTATACATATTTAATGCATCATCTCAGATAAGTTAACTATGAACTGTCAGCGCCGTAGTGTTGTCGCCACATATCATGTGTGTGCTCTGAATTAGTTATGTTTGTGTACGTTCGTGTAGTTGCCAAAATGTAATACAGCAAACCTTTAGTGTCAGTTTCTGTTCTGACATGTGTTTAAGGGACAGTGGCTGCGCAGATCCCTGTGTGGTTTTGTTTACAAGGTTTCTTCTCGGTTTTCCGTCATACACTGGCAACACAAATCGTCATATATGTCAAATACCGATCGTCTGGACTCTTGAGTACCCGGTATTAAACGCCAATCAAAACAAAACTGTTTTGACAGTTTGTGGACAAAGATTGCTGATTGACAGGATCCCCTTACAGATTGAGCTGGCACATCATCATGTGAGTGAAATAACCTTAAGTATGGCCCAAAATCCCAAATAAAAAAACAGTTATCCGTGGACAAATTTATAACAGCTTACTGAGAAGACTACATTTTTAAACCTATATTATACTTATTATAGTGTAGTTTCTTATTATATTGTTGTTTTTCTCAGGTTGTGAGCATGAATCTCTAATAATTGTTCAAGAGTATATTGTTGACTACATTACTGTCAAGTGTGCGTTGGGAACAAACTGGTATTTTGAAAACAAATTCTGATTGAGAACCTGTCAATTCCGCCGCATATGTTAATTTTACTGCACTGTGTTAAGCTGTATGCTTTTATGTTGATTGGTATATGTTATTACTGATTTTTTTTAGGCCTTATTGGTGATATTTACATGTAGCTTGTTTTCTAACAAATTTTGTACCACTTCAGTTTTGTATTCTTTATATTTCTGACTGAAAAGAATGAAAGGATTATTTTGCTGGATTTGTTAGCTCACGAGGGCTTCGTCTTTTCAAGGTGTTGAATAATTGTCAGACCTGGGGCTTGTCTTACTAAGTCAAAGTACTTGTTTTAGACTTGATTGTCATGACGACAATACTTTCCCTGCTTGACGTCATGGTGATTATGATACACATAAGCTGCACATGAGTCGTAAGACTGGCCCCAGTTAAGGGCGTCATCCAGATAGAAGTAATGCTTTTTATATAAAAATGACCACTCATTTATTTAGTCTATCACACATATACTATTCTAAAATTCTGAGACTTTGGTACTTAAATTCACACAGAAAACAGGCCTTTTGAGTAACCCGTTATCATCATTTTTATACTTTCTGCAAGCTCAGTGAACTTATAAACTTTCTTTGGTACAGATTTTTTTTCATTTTAAACTCATATGTATTGTGTATATGTTAAATATTATTTTAATAATTATTATTATTTTTAAGCTATGTGATAGGATTAGTTTCCTCATTGACATTTCCAATTTGTGTATAAGTTTGTTATTTTTTATTTGCATTGCTTAATGTATTGAGCCAGTGTACCATATTTATTTCTGCTAAATGATACTTACAAATGAAGGATTTATCGTTACCATTTGTTATTAACAGAGCTATCTAAAATAAATTTGGATCAAATTAACGTAAGATTGAAAGATCATAATAAATTAAAACTCTAAACATTATCATTATACACCATCGTCAACAATGTAATTTGTCAGGAGTGGTTTGTTAACCATTTGCATTAGGCCTGCATATTTTGTTCATGCTTGCAATTTATTTTTTTATTAATTTTCTAAATCTTAAAATAAATATAAGTATAATTAAATGCAGACTTAACTTAATCAAGTAAATATTAACTTCAATACATGAAAATAGACCTATTTTGGTGGTAGGTACAACTGTAGTAGCTTATCAACACAAAATCTTAATATTTTGATTTACAATATGTTGGTTAAATCCTCAGTAGCTATATAGTACTACTGACAGCTAGGAGGCTGATGAGATTTCAATCAAGGGTTGAAACATGTATAGGCTTGGCTAAACTTCTTTGATAAACTATACCACAAAACCTTGAATAAAGAAAAATGACCCCAGTTTCTTAAAAGTGGTTGGTAATTATTCACTTACTCAATAGATAAGCATTCATCTTCCCCCTTTTTATGATTAATACATAACATTTGACATTTTAATAATATCCTAAATCAGCAACAAATTCCACCCCTTTACCACTTAGCAAACTACATGTTATACAAAGGCTAAGAGGGTCTTTACATTTTTCTTAAGTTCAAACTTGAAACTATATAAAAAAAAAATTAAGTTTAGTACCAAGTTTGCATTTGTTAATTACTTAAAACTTGAGCTCTTTGGATCAAATTTGTTGAGGATTCAGGGAATGTTTACAAACAGGATTTTTTTCTCCTTCAAATATGTGGTCACCATGGATATGTATCCATCCTTGAAGTCACATACACATCCAAATTTAGGGGTTTCAACAAATTCTACTTGCCTTGATTAAAACAAATCATGGAGTTTCTTCATAAATTTAAAAAGTTCTATATACAAAAATATTGAATGGGTACAAGGCTTAGAGCCGTGTGGATGAAGGCTAACCATTCCTGCTTCAATGAACACAGAAACTCTATAAGCTTCTGTCCATTGTGGACAAGGGCATTTATTTGGTTTGTCAACCATTGTTCTTACATGAGAGAGAGCTGGTAATGTAAGATCTTCCAAAGATATGTTCTAAATAAATATATTTCCTCCATTTTACTTTGTCAGATTCCATGATCAAAATCTATGATATTCTAAAAATTGGTGGTAATAAAGCCCTATTGCTTTTAAATAAACTGGTATTTGTGTTTATTGCTTTCCTTTTTAAATGGCAAGTGATGCCGGCTTAGTCTATGAAAACTTTGTTCTTGTTAGGTGCCATGACTTAGTTTCGACTTCTCTCAAAAAAATTATTTCTGCAACATAGCTTGATTTTTTGCAGCAAGAACATTTTCTTGTTATAAGCAAACAAAAGTAAAAAGCAACAAATGTCAATTCAAATATTGACTTTATTTAAATATAAAATCTTAAAATCGACATAAGAAGGAAAAATCACTTTCAAATGTTTATGCTATAATAGAACATATTGGTTTTAATGTACAATATAAACGGGTATGCTACAAAAATCGAGAATTGTCGTCCGTATCAATGAAACATCATTTGAGATTAACAGGCTAACTATGTTAATTGTTTGGGTCATGTTAGTCTGGTTTATTACGCTCTAACCAAGCAAATGGCCAGCATAGTTCAGGTAAAGAATGTTGGTTCTCACAAATGCTTCCCTGTTCCATAGTTTTATTAGGTCAGCAATATAACCTCCAAAGGAAAGAAGAAAAAAAATATTCTGCAACACAACACTTTACTTTTCGTATAAAGTATAAATTTTCTTAAGTTTCCAGTATGCGTCCTTTATCAATCTTTAGTAGATTCAGATACCATGCTCTTTACACTTTTCCCTTGGTAATATTTTGCTGCTAAGAATGTACCTGCAAACAAAAAGAAACAAAGTTTGTTTGATTGAGGTTTTTTATCGTTCTTGAGGTTATTTAACTCATATGAGGGCAAGCCAGCCCAATTGGTGAAAGAAATGACTCTAAACGAGGTTGACAATAAAGTAGACACCCCCATACATTTACAGGAAGCAAAACAGGACAGGGCTGTGGCTCAGTGGTTAGCGCGTCTGACTGCAGATCCTCATGTACCGCAAGGGTTCAAGTCTCCCAGTGGACCTGAGGTATATGAGGGAGTCACACGAGGTGACTTCGGCAATCGCGGGGGCAGTTTTTACGAGGTTTCCTCCCGGTTTTCCGCCATATTGAGTAGAGTAGATCAAAAAGTTGAGAATCCGTCGTCATATAAATGAAACAAACAAACAAACAAAACAGGACAGCACAACAAAGCAGAGTCCCAATGCCCTTGAGCTCAGAGAGCACCACGGTTCAGGAGGCTCCGACCCACCACAACAAGTTTGGTCAATTGAAACAGTAAAGTGATCCATTACATGTAGTTGCTGACTTATTCAGACATGTAGGCCGTTATGTAATTATTTGTGTGAGGTCTTCAGTTTATGTGTAATGGGATAAACACAGTAATTTTTAAGAAACTTTCATTCGCAATATAGTGTGCAGTTGTTTAGCTTTATTTCTAAAATGAACCTTGTACATGTAGTATTGTAGAGTACAGTTGCCATGAATGAATTGCACAGAGAAGTCATTCCATCAGCAACAATCACTAGCAAATAATCTCTAGTACTGCAAACATCAGCTGCACTTCTAAGTTTAATGTACAAACATCGACTGAACATAGAATTACCTCCTTTATATAAGACTACAATGCCAAGGATGAACATCAATGGTTTTCTGGCTCGCTCTGATAACATACTTTCTGCAACAAAACAAAGACAACTGGTGAGAAAATTTTGTTTGCTTGCTTTATTGATTGGTGTTTTACACCATATAGCCAAGGACATTTTGGAGATGTAATCAGTAGTGACAGCATGCCACATTTTACTTGAGAGCGATGTCTGAATAGACATTGAAACGTTGAGATAATAAATGAAGAAGTTGGAATCCATAAAGTTTTGCCTTATTAAAGTTATTATTTAACAAATATCTTTATAATCATTTATGTGTCTTATAGTTTTATGTTAATTTGTTAATGTAAAGCCCGACTTTAAATAAAATATCTTATCTTATCACCCTTTTCTGCCATTTACAGTATACGTATTTACCTCTGCAGGCAATATTTGTAATTGCATGTAGATACATGTATCAAATAGAGTGCATCCCGCACAAATAAAAATCAACATCAGTAACAGCATAGAAAATTAAGAATAACAATCAAAGTGAGACCGATTTTGCCTAATTGCAACCGACATCTTTTTTGTTTTGTTGGTATTCACAAGCATCATATTATCACGACACCACTGACTAATTTTCTATGAAGCATTGTTCAATCCAGCCACAATTCATTAGGTGTTTCACCAATGATCTCATCTTTCAGAGGCATTTAGAACTATAAAGAAGCTGACAAGACATACAAATTAAGGCTTTATGGATAACAATTTCTTTATTTTTTCTAAAGCGACAATTTGAGACAGATACTACATGTACATGTAGTACCGTTATCAAGTGGTGTAAAAAATTGAATCATCTGCAAACAAGGTGGTTATTACATTATCAACATATATATGCAGATCAGTAACATATAATAACAAGAGGCCTGATAGGCCTTGAGGCGCTCACATGAGTTATTTCCAAAATTGGTTGGACAAACAGATGCTGATGTT
>JAVFBZ010187097.1:0-17190 GCA_032466195.1 Katharina tunicata
CCCTGATTAAAGGATGTTCTGTTCCATCCCTGAGTAAACCATGTTCTGTTCCATCCCTGAGTAAACCATGTTCTGTTTCATCCCTGATTAAAGGATGTTCTGTTCCATCCCTGATTAAACCAAGTTCTGTTTCATCCCTGAGTAAACCATGTTCTGTTCCATCCCTGATTAAAGTATGTTCTGTTTCATCCCTGATTAAAGTATATTCCGTTTCCATCCCTGATTAAAATATGTTCTGTTTCAATCCCTGATTAAAGTATATTCTGTCTCCAACCCTAAGTTAAGGATGTTCTGACTCTCTGTTTTGTAGCATGCAAATCCAACTATTGAGATTATTTAAAATATTGAAAGTTCAAATAATTAAAACTGAAAAGAAAACTAATCTTTTTCTTTCTTTTAATATTCAGTGTGAAATAAGTTACTGATGGTAGAGACCAGTGACAGACCGTCATGTCTGACACGGAAAGCAATGGTCATGTCAAGAGGGAGGCAGAAACCAGTGATCTGAAAGACCCACCCACTCCTAATGTAGAAGGTAAGGAATCATATGTTTTCAAATTTGACCCATTGACTGTGAAATAGAGGAGTCTGTTAGAAGATCTCACTGGCATAGGCAGTGTGTTTCAAGATTTATAATATTATCTTGCAAAAGGCAAAACTACCGGAAAAGAGTTCACGTTGTTAGAGTCGCTGCCTTTTGTTGGAATACCCCTCTGTCATATAATTAAACACCCTTGAGCATGGTGGTTAACACCAATCAGATATTAATTAGTCAGCTGAAGATGAAGCCCTATACTGAAGACTTCATTCCTTTAATTGTCAGGAACATGTTGTTTACACTATTGTTGAAGAACCAATTAATTGATTAACTTCAATTTGAATATAGGACATCACCTTTCAACTTTTAAGCTTATCTTTGAACTTTTTTAAAAATTATGTTTGCTAAATTTTGGATTTTAGATATTTCACAAAAGTCCATTCACCCAAAAAGATGGCATTACATTTTTATGTAATTTTCGCCAAATGTATTGTGACTGCCACATCCTTATGTAAAATTCAAACTTGAAGTATTCCTTCAGCTAAAGCAACAGATAGGATTGAAGTCCACCAAATTTAGGGAACCAAAATGTTCAAGATTACATTTCCATGGTCTTCACTCCATATAATGATCTGCATGTAAGTTTTCCATTCTAGCTGTAAGCCATAAAGTAAGAATAGTTCCTAACAGGTGCAAAGCTGTTACAGAAATTTGAAATATTCACATTCACAATATTTTATAAAGTTCTTTCTCACTCCTGAGGCAGCAAACAGTAACTATATCTGACAGCTCAGGTAGAAGACTGGGTTTGACTAATCCTGGCATTGTGCTGGCAGCTGGATCAGGGATTAGTTAACATAGACAGAACAGATTCCATAGATGTCTGTATTAATTAGATTTAGTCTGCTAAACACAGATGTTCCGTCAGTAAAACACAGAGTTATTTGACGAACAACTTGTTTAGCTGTTATTACATGTAGCTCTACATAAATCATGGTAGATATTCCCTTACCAATTACCTGAGAAAATGTACAGACTTATTGTATACTCTGTGTTATCCTGCACAGTATTCCATCAACTCAAGAAATAAAAAAAGAATTGTTGTTAAAGGAAAATACTCTTGAGTTAAAAATAGTAGGACAAATAAAGAATCTACAGTGTTAAATGTCCAACGAGTTCTTACATGTAAGTAATTACAGTATAATTTCACCTGTTTTACCTGTTATTTACCTGTTTTTTACTCTACACAAGTGATGTTCAGCGAGCCATTTTTTAACGTATTGCTTAAGTAAATTCCAGAGTATTGTAAATACGTCTGAAAACTGATTTATTCAATGGCTGTAGGTCAACCTAGGCTAACTAAGCCAAACTCATGCAGGTGACACAGTATGATATAATTCTTTGAGAAGTTGATAATATACAAGTGTGTATGAACATACATAGAGAAAAATGTGTACACATGTTAGTGAGTAGATTTGTCCTCTTGTACAGTGGTGTCCCCTTTCAAGATATCATAGTGATTGCTTTGATTAGACCCTAGTGTCTCCCTAGAGGCATTCATTGCCTGTGGACCCTCAGGATTTGAGCTACTACAATTGGCTGTGTCTACATGGGCCGACATAAACCTCTGTTTGCCATGGAACAAATTCAATTAGCCCTCAACGGCACTCCATTCAGCTGACACCTACATTGCTGTGAAAGGGACAGGGTTTGTTGTATCTATCAGATTACACCTGGGTTTGTCGTGAACAGCCGTTCCCAAGATTTCTTACTGCGGACTTCTCCAGGCCCAACAATATTACCCCCCCTCAGACCAGCAGGGTTCTAACTTTTCACAGTGCTGCTAAAGCTGGCGACCCACTGGTCTCTTTGCCTAGTCACTGCTCAAGTATTTCACACCTCAAACCTTTTCAATAGTCCCAATCATAGCTGAAAGACATATGTTCATGAGATGCTGAAAGATTATTTGATCAACTTTAACCCATTCATTTCCTGCCATCCTTTTATTCCTGAAGAATATGCTTTTCAAGGTGACACCTTTTTGGGACAGTGGACTTTGACCTGGATTCACATATATAATAACATTTTTTTATGCTTGGACAGTGAATACAACAGGAGCCCATAATCTAAAAACTCAAGATTACAAATTTAGAGTTACACTATTTTCTAGAGTTTTGTTCTAGTCTTATTAGATATTATAACAGTTTTATTTTTTACTATTTTTCCAAGTAAGATCACCAAGTTTGAATCCATTCACATTTTTCAGTGATTGTTTAAAAAGCTTTTTCTTTTATTCCTTGAAGATCAAAGTATTTTTTGTTAAAAACGTTTTGTCTGGATGTGTATATACTGCTGATAACACAAGGAATTGATCTCTGGGTGGTTGTCTGAAAAAAGTACCAAACAGTCCGTTTCGGTATTTCGATTAATAAGCTGCAGCCCAAGGCACCCAATGGAGTGTATGAGATCGTCTGTGAGAGCCTTTTTGTGTCTTGATGATTTAGTTAAGTTTGGACCAAATATCAAAGACCACAAGGGTCATGGAGAAGTTAGCAGGAGTCAAGGTGGACATCGCTGAGGCTTTGTTCTCGTCACGATAACTCACAAGGTATTAGATACTCAGACGATTCATTCTGTGACTGAGTTTGTGGCAAAGAAACCTAACTCGGGTACAGAAAGCTGGAGACTAACACAATGTGTGTACTTATGTTCCTACATGACAAGCTGAATAAGTGGACACGATCTCTTCTGCTGTTTCTTGTTCATGTCATTCCTCCTAGTTTGTGTACAGTATTCATATAAAGGAAGCCACGAGCTGCATTGTAGCCGGTCTGGGAACTGACAAAATGGCACCAGTGCTGTGCATGCTGGTAGAGTCTGGAGAGAGAGCCCTGATGTAGTTAGGCCAGACAGTGTGGAGTCTTATGTTAAACATGCCCCTTCAACTCCCTACCTTATTCTCTCCTCCCAGTCAGCCATTCTTCCTCACACGCTCCACCTTGTTATATCCTATAACTCTTTACATAGCCAGTATTTGTCACAATTCTTTGATCTTGTGCAACAAACCTGAGCCACTCATTGAACAGTACACCAGGAAACAGATACTTTGTGCCAGTGTGCCTATGAGAATCACATAGAATATAACTTGAAAACTTTTTGTACAAATTGTGAAATTCAGCTTTCTCAAAATACATGTACTTTTATCATTTATCATTTGTCATTTATCAGTCTTTCCTAAAGTTCTAATTTTAATACTAGTCAACTACTGAAATGTCTTTGAAGGTATTCCTCGAACTATATATGACATGGACAAAATAGTTTATTCATTGTCCTTTATTTATCAGATAGTAGAATAATTATTCCTCAATAGTAAAAAAGAAATTAAAGTTTCCCCATAATCTCATTGTTTTTTTAAATATTCCTGTTTGACAAAACGCTCCACAGAGTAGGCTAATAAGACATCTTATGCCAGGTGTTGGTTGCCTCTTAGCGTTTTAGCCTCAGTTTGTGTCTAGCTATTAATTACGTCTGCTTGACATGTATCTACTGAGCTAAACACAACGTAACAGTCATTTTGACTGCTCCAGTCGATCATTCTCCTTTTAAAGAATTTGCTGGGTTCATAAAGCCCTCGATGAAAAACTGTTATATATAATTGATGAGAAACATGTTTTTATTTCCCACTTGAAGACTTTTTTGCCAACTTTTTTTACTAAGCTTTATTTATTACAGCAAAAGAAAGTTAAAAATTTTCTCATTTGACGTCATGTCTTAAAATTTAAAGCTTATTTTTTCAGACAAACCGTCTACTCTCTGAAATTTAACTTTCATGGTGTATATGGCATTGAACAGAAGAAGCTTGTTTATTTCTTGTTGTTGTTTTCTTATTGGTTTTACAAAGCAACATTCTAAAACTAGTTTGGCCTGAAGACAATTAGGTCAATACCTGATGTCAAATAACGCACCAGGCTGACATAATAAAGCAAGGGTCTATTGTGTGCCGATATTCAAATAATAATAGATTTCTAGGCATCTCTAGACTACCTAACATCATATATGTAAGGATCATATGCACTTTGACATTAGTTAGAAACCTAACCAAATCCCTTGCTATTGTTTAATAGAGACAATACATGTAATATACAAGATAGAGACAATTATGTGAAAAGTTTAAATTAATTACTATTGTTGATTCCTTCTGTTGTATTATAGTTAATGAAATCTCGTTTCCACCTGCCTAGGCTAGACGCGTGTATGAGATCTAAAAGGGGTAAAACTAGTGCATCAATTAATCATTAGTGTTTAAAGTTCTTCCTTTTCATTTATTAGATGAATCATCCTGATTTTAGCATCATGATCTATGACCTGTATAAAAAGTACCGGTAACGTTTATTGTTTTTATTGTAAAAACAAAGAGAATCTTAAAGTCAATTATGTAGGTATTTCCCTTATAGTTAGCCTAGTGATCTGTTTTATGTTTGTAAGAAGGGATTTATTGAGCGTGATGGAGGTCTTGGTGCTGGTTGGGAGGTGTACCTTAAACCTCACACTCTCATATAAATATGTATATATTCACTGTTTCTGAACAGTGGGGAGCATCTGGGCTGTACAACTATTTGTTACTGATCTTCAAAACAATAGACACGCTTTGTTAGGTCTGGACTCTTAAGTACCATGTTTTTATGTAGTTTATACTCTAAACGTGTAGAAACATAACCGGTTTGTAAACTTTCCCATGGTGTTGTCTGATTTAATTGGGGATTGATATTAATTAATTATTCATGTTATCTGGTCTGGGGCTTGAGTTGAGCCCTGGCCATCAGATTATTGAAGATTTATATTATAGTGATAAGATCTAAGTGTTTGTGTATGAATAATGGCAGCCAGTAGACATCAGGCACCTGTCTCTATCTCTCATCGTAACTCTAATACTCTCTTCTCACCGTAAACCCAGCTTGTGTCCTACGGTTAAAGACTGTAGTTGGTAGCCTGATAAAAGGGAGCTAACCATTGAGGTAGAGACTGCTTGTGGACCCTGGTATCTGCTTATAGATAACTGCATTCATTCAAGTTATCTTCATCAGATCTAACAACTTCCTTGAAGAAGAAAAATGCCATACCTTCATCAATTTACATTACATGCAGGCAATGTCTAGTCTGTTGATTATAGTAGAAGTCCATCTAAACAGTTTCAATCCTGCCAACTTGCTTATCAGTTGAAAACTTTAAAAAGGTTGTTTATTGCCTTTATCGAGTTTTAATTGTCTACGGATGGAAAGATGATTAATTGTATAGGCCTGCAATACTTTTATAATCAGTTGGCATTGAGTTCATATGGACATTTTGAAATATTAAAATGGCATTGTACGATAAAATAATCACTTGAAGATTTAGAATGAGAAGTATGTATATCCCCTGATATTCATTTCTTTGTATTGTAATTGTCAACTATAGAATCTTAAACGAGCAGAGTTGATTAAAATGGCAGAAACATTTTGAAGATATTGTTCGTTTGTTCATCACTGAGAAGTAAATATTTTAGTATGTGGTAACAATTTGATCTTATGATGACAATTTTTAGTTTGACATTCATTTGGAACTTTTCTTTACAATCAAATTTGATAGGATTTTTATGAGGAAATGTCCGCTATTGGTAAGGTCTGTTTAAAGTGTAGGTAAGTTGGTCACAGGTGAGCTGAGACTGATTGGGCATGAGCCGGTCTTATTGGCTTACCACAGTAGATCAGTGATCAATGAGAGACTTGTTACCTATGATTTTATTACCCCGCCCGCTTTGTCCCCACTGATTGGTGTGTTCTCCCTTAGGCTCAGAATCCGTATAGATCTCTTATCACCCGTTACTCTGGCTTTGATATCAGAGAGGTAACTGACATCTCCACAAGTGTTAGTGAACTTCCAAATGATTGATTGGTCCAGGAATTAACATAATCTGTTGACTATGTAAATGAGGGATAGCCTCAGGGGAAATAGCTCCCTGATACACACTGAGGGTTTGTTAATCTCTCCTGTAGGAGTGGCCCAAGGGCTCATACCTACATACTAATAAAACCCCTTGATTAGTCTATAAAAACATACATAAAAAGGAAGTTGATAGTCTGCCTGTGTTTATGGAGAATTTCAAAGTGATTTTTGTATTGACTATATTAGGATTTGATTTCCGGTAATAAAGTACAGTCCTTCTTACTCATTCTCTGATTATCAATAAAGTACACTTTTTATTATTTTGTTTTAAACTTGTTTCATCTGTGTTTATTGTAAAATTATAAAGTGGATGTTGACAGTGCCCCCTGGAAAATTGTACAGCTTTGTTAATTTTACAGAGAGACAAGGCTATGTATTGGCTGTAACACCTGCAATAACATGTGATTTTATCAATTAAATACCGTAGCCTAGGCTGAAATAATGCTAAAAGATGAATTGTGAAAAAAAACTGAAAAAAAGTTAAATATGTCTATTTGTAATAGATCACTAGCACGGTGCATCACCCAAGGAAATTCATGCAATCATATAACCATAGTTTGATTGAAATGCTCATGTCTTTGTGGAGAATTTTGGAGAATAACTTGTGCACATTATAGCAAATAAATTGGTAAGCTATCAGGTTATGTTTGTGATCCATTTTACCATTTATCCAGGGCTGATCACTACAGACAATGTCTAAGAGAATAGTGGTTGTAGTAACTACAGTGAAATTTCAAAATAATTAAATAATAATAATAAACTTTATTTACAGAGGGTTAGTACATAGTAAACTCAGTCAACAAACTGCTGATCTACCCTGAGGCCCTCTACCCGGTCAAAAACTCTCACACACACTTACACGCCATGCATATTTGAATTTTGAACCTTACAGGAGTAATGATAAGCATAGGATAATTTAAAAAATGAACCATATGCAGCTAGAAACAAAACAAAATATTACCAAAAACTATTGCAAAATAATAATAACAATGACAGTGACAAATGTAAACAATATATAATGTAGTCTTAGCCTGTAATGTAAATAAAGAAATATTCATCCATGTGATGAATAGAAACATGTGTTAACAAATGTAGTATACGTGTGGTTTGCCAGGTGTTAAAATCATCTCTCTGACACTCAAAATAACCCTTTATCACCAAATCTTTTATTTCTATGGAGGGAAAGTTGATTTGGGTTTGGTTTTTTGTGGTGGCATGTCTATAGAATTGACTATCTGGTTTCTGATTGAAGCGGTTTTCAAATTGATATACTTCTTAAAAATAACCAAATAACTAGGTGGTTCAATGAGGTACACTTTTAATGAACTGTGGTGAAAAGATTTGATAGTTGTCCTCAAGAACTTCAAAAGAAGAATCCACTTAAAGGCTGAAGACTCATTTACATGGCTACAGTACTTATAAAAGTGTGATATTGTGCGTGTGACAAAAGGATATGTTTAGAGAATGTCTGTTGAGCTGGTTGAGAGACAGGTACCGGTACGTATTGACAAGATTCGAAAAGGATAGTAGGCCATCAATAGAGCCTCTCAATGAAGTGGCTACACTAGGCTGAACATGAGCTGGAGTCTCCAAGGACCACACACATATGAACAGCTGTCCGCGAAGATCATTTGACGGAATCCACTGATCATTTTTTACCTGTTACGGCACATGATCTATATGAGATTAGGAATGCTGCTGTGTTGTCTGACTGTTGTGTTTAACACCCACTCATTATTGTGAAGTATCTGAGTGGCTGGATGTTTGGTGAGGACACTATTGGTTAGATGAGGTGTGAATATACCTCCCTCCTCTATTACCACACACCACAGCCCCTTAATCAGCAGTCTTATTACAGGTGATTCTCATTCACTACAATTACAGTCTGGACAAAACATATAAATACCCCTGAAGAAAGTTGAATCTTTGCCAACTGCTATCCCTAGAGAGTTGCAGGAAATGTGCTGAAGCTCTATATAATCTTGGTTTCATTTCACGGTTTATTTCTCAAAGAATTGGATTATTCCGGTTTGCCTAACAGAAGTGATATGATATGAAGTGAGAGTATTCGTCTGACAACTGGTTTATTTAGCAGTCAGAAGAGTTAGTCCCAGCCCTGTTTATTGACACCCAACTAATGTTTTCTCAGGAAAAGTGATTGACAGAAAAAGTGAAAAACAGATGTGGTTTGAAGAAGAGGGTTAAGGTATTGTAGGCAGCTTGGTGCTTGCTGAGTTTGCCCCGTGTTGGGAGGTCCTCTCATATATTACACTCTATACTTCAGCTTAGTCTCTCCTCTTACTCTGTACAGGAGGGGTGCCTTATGTCGCATGGCTAAATTCATCCACAACTTTTGCAGTTTTCTTATACTTCAAGGGATTTACTTGTAAACAGATTTGATTTCCTGTGATATTTGGATTTTACCAAACCATAATTCATAATTCGTAAGTTTCTTTGTTTTGCTTCTTTTGCTGAGAATTGTGTAAATAATGAGGTCGATGAGGTTAACTTGTGGTGACTGGTTTTTAGCATTGTATCTCCAGTGTACCCTTCTGCTGCTTTAAGTTCCCTTCATAAGAGGTAGAACAAGGATATTTCTAATCTCCCTGTACTGTAAGCTATATGTGTTTTAAACATCTTGAATCTCCCTGAAGAAATATATGTAGCAAGCCATCAATGTAAATTGCTCTATTTTGGAATCGCACTTTTAACTGTTTTACCTTCATTTTCTTGTCTGATATATTAATAGGCCTATACTATAGATCTACTAAATTTAAAAACTTAAGTACAATGTTTTCAAAACTATTCATTCTTACGTTCGGCAAGCTGTTCACACAGATAATCTTAGCCATCTAGAACAGATGTAATTTATTTAACAAATAAACTAACATGTATGATAAATAAACTATTCTATCTCAAAGAGAAACATTCAACAAAATTTGGTTTGTCAAGTTTGTTAATTATTTTATTGAAAGAAAACCAATTTTTTGAGATACCTTATAAGATTGGAACTTTATTTGAATACTTCCTGACAATTTCATATCCAAACCTCTTCTGATTGTTATTATCTTTATGGGGTTATTGCGCTCTCATCCAGTTCTTTTTTGACAGAGGATGGCTCTGTATAACTAACATTTACTGTTCGTCAACTGGCACATCCACATTGATGTTATTATTTGAAAAAAAAAATATTATAAAATATTCTAAAACTTGTTGACCAAAAACTCAAGAAAAAGATCCGAAATTTGTATGGAGTATGTGAGATTTTTAAGTAATTAATCTTCTAGTGATTTTGTATATCAGCTTGTGTGACGGTCATGGCATTGATTGAAAAATCAGTTTCTATTATTTTATGAAAAATAGTCCAACAGCATGTAGTTGATGGTTATAATTTAAAGTTTTCACATTTTTAAATTAAAATTGTTACTTAATCTCAGCCTTTTTGCAAAACTTTTTGTTTTCTTAAAGATTTATCACTAAACATTCAAACAAAAAGACTATCCGAAGACCTCGGTCTGCAGTAATCTATTATGGAAAACGAAATCGTCTTTGGTTTGTCAAGAAGTCAGAACTGAATTTTGATCTCTTCTTGTTTTTCCAGTAACAAATTTTTTAACTCAATTTTACTGAAAAATAAACTAAATCTTTAGTAACGTTTGTAAAATTTTTACTTTTATTTATCCCTAGCTTTATAGTCAGTTCACTGAAGGCAAATTGAACCCTTTAATAGGGTTGATATTGTATTATTGCAGCACCCGTGATTGGGTTGGTTTACAGAATTAGGCCGTTTATTCTCTGTAGATTGTGTCTGGAAATCCAGGTCACCCACAGGTCAGACAGTAATTGGTCTGGACTCTCTGTCAAAACACAACAGCAATTCAAGAAGTCAAACTTTTATAACTTCATAGCCTGTAATTAGTAGGTAACCTGTTTTACTTATGTTACAAGTTGCGGCACACAATGGTTTGTTGAACTGTTCGGTTATTAGTGTGTATTACGTTACCTTCTCGCCTTTGTTCAAATTCTTACACCATGTAGCCATTCTTGTTCAATCTTCCCTGGCCTGGTTACAATTACCCCATTCTATACCTTAGCACAGAGATTCATCTCAGATTATATGACTCCATGAAGCCTGATGTTTCTCAACCTTGTTTAAAAGTTACCCAAGCTTTATGGCAAAATGTTCGGGTCTTGTTTCGTACCTTGTCCATCTGATAATCTATATCCCTATCTCAGTAAGTATTATCTGTTTTACCTATATCAGTACCTCTCACAATGTACTATGGCACGTAGGCATTTGATTCTCATCTGTGGTTTCTATGTCTAGCATGTTTACAACGACTTTAGAAGAACACTTCTTCAAAAGGCTTTTGGAAAAGTAAACTTAGAAAATGAGACCTGTATGGATGACAAAGTCTATTTTTGTATACTTGTGCTGTTTTGATGCCTACATGAATGTCATCATACTTGAAACGATGTTAGTAGATTTATCTGCATTGAAGACATAGTAAGTGTGATAGATTTCAGTTCTAATAGAAGATGAACTGAATACCTTAGTCAGAGGTATTACAGTTAGCGTGAATTACATTGACACATACATGTATATAATTTATATGTATTGAAGTCCAATGGTTGACTTCTATGTAATCAATATAGTGCTTCCAAATTTTTCAGAGTTCAATCTTTTTATGACTTCACAGTAATCACTACGTTTCCTTTATATTCACAACAAGTGTTCCCTGCATTTTGTTGTTGTATATTTCACCTTGTTGATCTTCATACTGCTTCTACATGTCAAGGAAATAACTCGCCCAATGTTTCACAAACTCAATTTACCATTCTACTGCTGATAGATGATACATGTATCACCTTTATATTATTGGAAGTATTCCTTGTACCATTCTTTCAGATCCCTACAAAGATATTTTTATTTTATTGACAATTTTGTTGAATGTTGTTTATGGTTGACCACATATTAGTCAGTTACTGATGTTATGTGTTATTATATCCTGCAGGGTTGACAGGCCAGAAGAATAGACACACCGTTGTCAGTCGACCACCCAGCTCTCACCTGAGTAGGGTGGACGAAGAGCCCTCCTCCACAGACCGCAGTAAAGCTGGGAGCCGAGTGGAGACTGTAGACAGAGGGGTGGGTCCTACACCTCTCCCACCCCCGGCGGACACCAGAATACCCACATACTTTGGACAGCCATTCTTAGATCCACGAAATGGTCTACTGGAACCTCAATATGGTAGGTTTAGTTTTACCTCAAGCATTGAGACCATTTTTCAGAAGATTGCTCTATCACATGGATTTTTGTATGTAGAGAAGCATCATATCTGTTTCTAACCACTATTTTTAATGTCATTTTGTAAACTTGATTGAAATTATTATTTGTTAAATTATGTTCAGTGAATATTTTTTTGAACAGACTTTAAGTAAATTGAGTTGTAGACGGTAAACAATATTATTTTAAGGCCATTCAAGATGAAATGGTGGCTGTGCCCCAAACTGGATTTCTTCTCAAGGCCAAATTACAGAAACACTAATAAAACTGCAGTATAATGATCTATTCAATATCTACATTGATATTATCCCAAAATAATGCACCTTATTAATTAGACTTCTTTTTATAATTAAATTCTCTTCATAATTACTGAAATTTTATTAATAAGAGTATATTTCTACAATATTCTGAATGAATAAAGCTGAACTTGTGCAATGTTGCCCTTGTGTTTCAGGTGTGTCGTTTCCCTACCCCCATATGCCTTACTCTATTAACCACCCTCTGCCCATGAATACCCACACATTAGAGGGGCGTTATCAGTGGCCACCTTATGGCTATCATCAAACTTCACATGGGTAAGAGAAACACATAGATGGAATACATCCATCAAATTTAAGCATATCAATAACTCAACGTTTAAATAAACAAAATATCTCCAGGATTCTAACAAAATCTTCAGTGGCATATTTTTGTCACTTACCTTGTGGAGAAAGTGTCTACTGCCTGTCCCTCTGTATGCCCCAGCTTTTGTGTAATCAACCCCTCCTATACCATGTAACTCAGTGCTTTCCTTGATGGATACCTTTAAGTGTACATGTGTTCAATACAGAATTATTTTATCATATTGTTGGGAATAAAGTTCTGTTGTGGTATTTGGTCAATTGCTGACACTCGAGTATGTTGCAAACTGGGGGTCTTTTTTTCATCTGTCAAACATGTTATTTTGGATATGCATCACTTACTGCAAACAAATTATAATTTTGGTGATAGCTGGGATTTTTAACAGTTCACTGTGCTGTTTTCACATGTCATTCTCTATAGTTCAAAAAGAGGGTTCTATGATAAATCATATTCAGTTTTTTGTTTGATTTGTTTTTTTATTTTATATTAATTTTAACAACATCTTCAGCTTACTGTAAAATATGATTATTAAAAGTGTTTAATTGAAATGGGTTCAAAATTATTTTGTAATGGTTACTTGGTGTAGCTTGTTATATCTTATCAAGCTTATCAGTGTGTTAAAATACAGTTACTAGCTGTTAGCTAGAGTCAGTTCATTAAGACAAAAAATGTCAAGACTGTGGCAGTATTGATTGTAGTATTGTTTAATTTATTCTATGTTTATCTTTTAAATGAGATCATTTAAGTGTGACCATCTATTGTTTTAGTTGACCTCTGTTTATCTTGTCTTGTCATGTTGAAATCTCTAAGGTAGCTACAGATAATTATCAGATATAAGCATTGGTTTGACCCCATTATGACCCCAGGGTAGAGTCAATAGGTACAAAACAGACTTAAGTAGGAACTAGTTGTAATTGAAATGTCAAACATCTGTATAAAAAACAATGATGAATGTAAGGAATTAATTGTCCTCTTCCTGTCAGCTAATTTACTGAGGAATTTAATGTGGTACAGAGTTATCATCTATCAGAATCCTCAGTTATTCATGGCTTTCAGTCAATTAGGACACAAACAATACAAATATTGATCCTAATATTTACCTGGCGTCATTTTTAAGGTGTGGTTTCATTTTGCAGATTACCCGCAAGCCCTGCCCACTCTGATGTATCGTTGCTGGCAATGCGCAGTCCCGTGGCTGGCGGAGAACCTATTGCTCATCTCGCCTCACGTATACATTGGGAACAAATGCAGAGGAATTTCTACAGTCCCATATCTGGCCGTAGATATAGTCCAGCTAGTCTTGCAGGTAAGTAACAGATTTCAGAAAGTTTTGCTACTGTATACAGAAGTCCTTTTGTATAATATCAATAGCATTTATTAAATAGCGATCTTTATAGGCTGTCATGTTTCGATGTTGTAAGAAATGTTCTCTGATGTAGTCATTGAAGTCGGGGCCAAGCTTTTACGTAGCGTTCTGTTATTTTATTGTAATTGTCCAGCACTAGCAGGAGATTTAATTTACAAGAAATAACTCCCATGCCAAATAAACCTTCTATAGACCAATTTGTTTTCAATCCATCATCTGCTGCGTTCATGTACTTAATACATGGGTAATACGGTTTGACATATAGATTATAAACAAAGCGCAAGAAATCTTTCAATTACCAGTGATGGAACCCATGCATGGTTGAGGAAAAGTGTCAACAAGTTTCATTTTGGAAATCCCACAGAGTCTGTTCTTTATGACCTCACCCCCTTTATTCCAGAGGAGCAGTTTAGATTAACCCAATTGGAATATTGAGGCTTTCCATATTATCAAATTCTTCCCCAATCTGTACCTTTACCGTTTATAACAGTTATCTGTATGTTTCATTGGCAGGTCTGCCTCTGAGCAGTTTAGGTGGCTATCCTGGGGATTTCCTGCCCCACCCACCCAGTCAGAGGTCTATGTTCACGGACATACCACCAACCCCAGGCAGTGGCAGTATCACACTACCAGGATCATTAGAAAGTAAGATCTTCATTTGTTATGATCAAAAATAATAAATTCAAGTGATCTTACATGTTAGGTCCCATGTCAGATCTGAAGGGACTATGTCTAATTTAAGTCAGTACTAGATCTATCAACTTTTTCGTGAACTAGAAAATGATTGTCAAAAATCTGAACTAAGTGGAAAATGATGATACATTTCTGGTTATTGATTATCATAACTGACAATACGAGAGAAATTACTTAACTGTGAGTATGGAGATCTTCATTGATATTGTACATGTCTGATATCAGCTTGTAAAACATATATAACCATTTAATTATCATTAATTAATTTCCCCAATCCACAGGTTCTCGTTTAACAAGTCCTCGTCCATCAGTGGTAGGAAAGAGTCGAAAAAGAGCACTATCTCACTCACCGATTTCAGATTATCTAGACATTCAGAGCCTAACGCGGAGTTCTGAGGGCTCACTACAGTTAACTCCCTTTCCTCATAATTCACGAAGCTCATCAGCAGCCAGCGGATCATATGGTCATCTCTCTGTGGGTAAGTCAGGATTTTCATTGCAATTTTTTCGAAGCAAACCATTAAAGGTGAGAACAATACATCACAGAATTGTGTGGTAAGGGAATTGGTGAAGGCAAACTGCTATAGATAACATGTAGAGATATATAATCTGGGAAGGGTTGGGGCAGTGGTGATGTTCAAGACAAGGACTACATTAATGTTTCTTCGGAAATGAACTCCCCCTACCTTTGGTTAGAAAGTAGAGTATAGCCATTGGGCAGGACCGTCATGATATGAGTAAAGCAGAGTGAAGTATCCCTATCAAAGAATCTACCAAACCTAAAACCTGCAGTTTGAAATAGTTTTCAGAAGCATGTTAAACAGAAAACTTTGATCAGATAACCCATTTAACACACCATAAATAATTAAATCTCTAATTTCTAAAGTTTACTTTTTTCTTAGTCCTGGATTTCTGTCTTGTTTCTTGATTTCCGGAATGGTCATGGAATGAAACTTTGAATGATTTCTGGAATTTTGTATTTTGAAAATACTATAAAACTTACCTTTCCACAGCCTCTCTGGGTGCTGCTAGTCCAGCTCATCAACATTTTGCGGCCAATCCATTTTACCGAGCGGGTAGTGTACCCGGATCTCCATTCTTTTATCCCATGGTTCCATCAGTCATTGGAAGATCATCAGTAACCATTCCTCAAAATGGCAACCCTCATCAACCATTTATTCACCCCAATCCACCCATGGCCAAGCTAGAAACTCAGGTAGGAGCTATTGATTACTGTACATGCTGCTTGCTGTCTCTGACTTAAGTGTGAATTGTGTATATTTCTACTTAAAGTTTTTAAAAGTTTGGAAGTATGTTACTGATTTATGCCTGTAGATTTCAGTGGATGCAAGATGTAGTACAACTATTTCTAGTAAATGGAGCTATAATGTGGGATTTGGAGTAAACTTAACGTATGTTTGGTATAGAAGTTTCTCGGGGCTTTATTTCCGCCATGTATGTTTAGGGTGATTAAATGAAATGGAAAAAAAAATGTTGATTAAATTGACTAGGTTTAATTTTGCTTAATGTCCCCCTTCTCTACAATTTACCTGGATGAATTTTGACTGCAAAATGTTAAAATTTAAACAACTTGATTTCTTTACAATGCTTTGTGAGTGAATTTGATTTCCATACACACTTGCTGGAAATTTTTGGTGAATGAAAAGATGTGAATGTATGAGCTCAATAATTTATTGGATGGTGTGTGTCTTAAAGTGAAAGAGAATTGATATGAGTGAGTTTGTTCTTATGATGAGTGAATTTGTGTTTAAATCTTTTATGAAGTTTTTAGTGTACCTCTGTCATTTTTAAGTAGATCCATGTCATGTGCTTCTGCAGCTTACCACGCACCCTAGCATGTAATGTCTAAATAAACATTTTGTCTTATTATTTTCAAACAAAATCCAAAATTCAGCTGAAACTTTTAACTTAATTTAACCGAAATGCTGACGTCGTTTTTAAATTATGCTAAAATTTGGCGGATCATGTTTTTATACTGATGAACTGAACTGTTTTTTTAGCTACCTGTAAGTGAGCGTTTGGAAATGTATTTACATTTTTTTTTTTTAAATGCCGATGTTTGATAATTGGCTTTATTCTGGTCAGTGAATAATCTAACTATATGAAATAATATTCTGCAATCAGAATACCCATCATTTAACTGTGACTTAACTCTGTCTTTATTGACAGTTTTGCTGGATGAAATAATCACGCATCTAAATGGTATCTGAAAACAATACCGATATTAAATAGTCTTGTGTTCATGTAAATCATCAAACAAGAGGGAAGATTTGTAATAAAACTTTCTGGAATTTCAGATGAAGAATTGTCATAAAATGGTTCATGGAGTTGAATCAAAGAAGCAAGAAACTTTCAAAGTATGTTTGTATTTTCTAGTATTCTCTATTTTAACTTCTCCACACACTGTTTATGACTATGTGTGTATATATGGATGTGAGAAATATTACTGATATAAGACAAAATGTTATTTCTGTATTGACCTCTTATTGTGCTTCTTGCTTATAGCTTTCTGTGTTTTCTTATATCTTTAGATGTCTTGGAATTATGTGTTTAGTTTCATTGTTGATTTAGTTTAAATGGGCAGTTTTGTAAGAATTGAATAATGTTTTCCCCCCAAACCAAAATCTCACAATGTTCAAATGTGGAAACACCGTAGGTGACGATGTTATCTTCATCAAAAT
>JAVFBZ010187097.1:19687-34478 GCA_032466195.1 Katharina tunicata
GAAGTATGTCCAGTTTAATGTGTGCCAGTGAAGGTTATAATATATATTGTTGAATTGAACCAATGCTTGTTTAGCCATTGTTGAAGTATGTCCAGTTAAATTTTATTCAGTAACAGAAGGTATAGTAAGTGCTCTGTGTAGGCTTTGTAACATAACACTGTTTGTAGTATGGGTTTTGAAATAGCAGAAGGCTTTTTCTTTATGATGTAGTATTGATGGAAGTGGGAGCTAAAACTGTTTGTTATATTTACATTAAGTCTGTTTTTCTCCTTTGGGCTGTTTGAGCTACCTCATAAAACACTGACATTTACAGGCTTTTTTCTGATAAATACCAAAGACAAAGTGCCTTGACAGGTTTTCTGAGCCAAGATCTCCCTAGACATATTGTTGTGCAGGATTGATATGATGTATTTCTTTGACAAGGCTGATCTAAGTACTTTAAGCATCTTATATCACAATAGATGGTGATATGTTAAGGAATTGTAAGTATGAGAGTGCGTTGAGTCCAGAACTTGGGTGGTCCGATTCCATAGACTCTCTCCACTGACATATGGTGAAGACCTCCCACTTAGCTGGCAGCCATCTTGGATCCGGCTGTTTCCTGTTAACTCCTGTCGAATATGTTTAAGCTGTAAAGTTTGTCCTCTAACACTTACAGTTTGGAAAGGCCAGCAACCTTCTACCATGGCTCTTGCCATTTGTTTGATTTCCGTTAGAATATTTACTTACAATTCTTTACTTCATCAGGGTTTAGTGCTACAGTTAGTGTTACGTCAGACAAACACACACACCTTCCCATAAATACAACCAGACTTGCCATAAACATTTTCTTAAAACTATTTATTTTGGAAACATTAAATCCCGATGATGCAGTTTGTAGGGTTTTTTGTCTAAGGATAAAAAAGTAAGATAACCAGGCATATATGACATTATTTAAATTCTCTAATATATCTTGTTGCTTTATTTTTGCAGATTATTAAAGCTGCAAAGCTTCCTGGTGAATTTATTCAGTTAGATAAACAGTAATTCTAAAATGTATTAATAAGTAATTAGATATCTAATTATATGCCAGAAAATTTATTTCAGAATTCTGAGCAAAAGATTGTGTTTTGTTATTAACCATCTGTAGAATTCCAGGCTTCTTGATGGACACAAGCACTTTCTGTTCACATTTTAAACATCGAAGTTGTATAGCAAGAAGAAAAGAAATTGGTTGATTATATAATTTTTTTCTTTCATTTGCAGCATATCAACCAGGACCACATACAGGCCAATAAGAAGTCATTTGTGTGTCGTTGGAGTGAGTGTAGTAGGGAGGAGAAACCATTTAAAGCTCAGTACATGCTGGTCGTTCATATGAGACGTCACACTGGAGAAAAACCTCATAAATGCACTGTGAGTCTCGTGTGGAATTTTTTTTTTTCATATTATTTTCAAATTCCACACTGTTTGAAATAGATTTAGAAAATATTTCTTTCTAGCACTGTTACTTGTTCTTATTTTATTTAACCAGAAATGTAGCCAGAAATTTGTATGGGAAAATTTAACGCCACCAAGAATTCTCCAGCAGACTTGTTCACCCCGATGACTTCAAGTCATTAAAACATCCATGTCTTGTGACTTGAAGTAGATCAAATTGTGACATCTAGTTAAACAATGTTAAGGATAATTTATTACTAACACTTTAAATATTTAACATCACAACATTATTATGTACAGGAGAGAAAAACTACAACTGTATTTTACAAAGCACAAAACTTTCCTAGCAATACTGAGACTGGTTGTTTGTGTTACCAGAGTCCTGGATGATTAAACAAGTTAGATATAAACCATCTTATGAAAGATTTCTATTCGAAGTTTCTATTCAATCAGTAAAATGATGTTACATGGGCATCAAAAATGGCATCTATTAACATGTTATACAAAGAACACCACATGTTGGTGACTTTTTGTAAGACCAGCTTTTGTAAGTTGCGTTTACACAGATTAAAAAGCAGTTGGTTTGTTTGAGCCACCTGATCATATTTATTTTTACGTTTACACCAGCAAAGAGGAGAACTAAACTGATTGGAGTCTGAATAATCTGCATCAGTTTAGTTTACCTTTTTAAAAATCTGATCAGTTTGCTCAGGCACACCAATTTTTGACCGTTTATTCACTGCTTATATGCTAGTCTGTCAGTACTTTATACAAATAGAGACAGACTTCATTTATCTTGTTTAAGCGACATTTAAAAGCTGGGTACATAAGATGGATTTTTGCAGAATATTTATGCTGCAAAACTTTCCTGGTGAATTTATAGTTATAAAGATTCTGATTGTATTTATAATCATCAAAAAAATATATATACCTAGAAGTTATTTAAACTCGAAACCAAAATGTTTTAGCCCTCGACCCATATGAAAAGAGGCCTTTGTCCTATTTTGGTTTCGAGTTTAAATAAAGATTATTATTATTATTATTATTATTATTAAGTTGAAAATCCATCCTAGTCATGTTTTTGTTGGACTTTATTTACTTGTGGCAGTTGTTTGGACAAGAGCTTCCTTTGTTCTCTGAGCTAAGGGACATCAGAAAGCGTATTTATTTGTAAATGTCCATTGCTTGATGGCCGTGTCGTTGAGGGTGGTTTCTTTCACCTTTGGGTTGGCATGTCGTCATATGAGTGAAATAACCTTGAGTGTAGTGTAAAACCCCAATCAAACCAATCAATCCTTTACTTTGGAGATAATTCAGTTGACATGGTTATACTGCTCTGTAATTCTGTCCAGAGACGGTTGACCCAGTAAGCCAAAGGTTCTTGAATTGATCCCAGGTTGAAGCACAGACATTTGTCTTTTCTCTACCTAAGCAATGTGTATATGTGTTTCAGTTTGAAGGCTGTAGTAAAGCATACTCTCGACTGGAGAATCTGAAAACTCACCTGAGATCTCACACTGGTGAGAAACCATACACCTGTGAATTCCCTAACTGTACAAAAGCCTTCAGTAATGCTTCTGACAGAGCCAAGCATCAAAACCGGACACATTCAAATGCGGTAAATATCCGTGTTAAATATAGTTATATTTTTTGTGATACCTTTACTAACTAATACGTTTATGATTATATCGCTATATCCTCAATTCTGTTCCCATTGACATCACCTGTAAATATATACCATTTTGAGTAAACAACAACTTTGCATACTTCTACAAAACTTTAATTGAAGAATGTAGTAATGTTACATCTAAGTATTCTCTTAGTTACTTTTTTTCTGACACATGTGTTTATAATTTAAACAGAAACCTTACATTTGTAAAGTAGCTGGCTGCACGAAGAGATACACAGACCCTAGCTCTCTGAGGAAACATGTTAAGACAGTACACGGGCCTGAATTTTATGCCAATAAGAGACATAAAGGTGGTGAGACGGGTGGTGGATCTAAACAGAATGAGGTAAGAGATCTCATTACTCTTATGATACTTGTTTATGGGTAACTCCTTCTTTGGTAGAACTGAGTAGCCTAATGCAGTAATAAGAAAATATATTGTGCCAGTAACTTCCATGGAAACCAAGTCATCATTTGTGGTAAGCTTTGTGTCACTTCTGTCCAATAAGTTGACATTACTTTGTTCAGGTAACTGTCGTTACACCTTTTTTTTAGTATTATTAGCAAAAACTGACCTTGACAGGAAAATAAGCAATGTATACTTGTCTAGAACATAATAAATTTCCATTTATTATCTATATGGATGTCAGAATTAAAGAACTGAAATTGTTATAAATTGTTCGTTCAGGATAAGGACAGTCCAGAGGATACCAAGTCAGTCGAGGAATGTTTGACAGTGACACCCTTACAAACAGCCAGCACCGGCACCAGGAGACAGTCACAGGTAAACACCTCTTAGTATCTTATTGACTTACATCTGCCACATTGAAAGAATGTGTTCTGTTTCTGTGTATACAGTCAATCTTAACTGGTTGGTTCTGTTCCAAGATGTACCTGTTTGCTTACAAGTACATGTTGGTAACTGTCAGTATACAAGCATCACAAAACTGAAGCGTTGTTATTTCATATTTTTCAAGCAATATTGGCATGCTTTATTGGTTTGCTTTTTTCTTACAGGAAAGTATGGGAGGTGTGACTACCCAGCACCATTCACCCCAGGGCAGCCCAGAGGTGAACGTCACCCACATAAACCCTCAATCTGGGGACATAGAGGAGCACATAGGATCTGGTATTCAGGGTGGACTGGGGTCACTTCAACATGACACTCTGGAAGAAGAAGTGGATATTCCAGAACCAGAAGAGGCTGAGGTGAGTTTGTCAATTTGTCAGTTCAAAATAATCAGCGTTTTTTATGTTGCTGTCAATTAATTTTATATAGGGCTGCACCATGGCTCAGTTGTTTGAGAGTTGGATGCCTGAGCAGGAATGTTCAAATCCCCCTGTTGACCTTAGGTATAGGATAAAAGTGAAAACAAATTGAGTATGAGGTTAAACATTTATAACAAATTAAAAAAAAAGTGTGTATATAACGGTCATTTTATACAACAGTTTTATCTTTGACAGCTTCTTCAATCATGATCAACCCAAGCATTAAAAGCTGGTAGTATCTTGAGCTTGTGACCTTTGTCTATTATGCTAAATATGATTTCTAGATCACAGAATATCAAAAAGATGACAAGTAAGATTTTTAAAAATGGAGTTGAAAACCAATCTTAGTCGTCATGTTTTTGTTATGTACCCAGCTTCTAAATGCCGCTTAAACAAGACATAGAATATCAGTAACGACATTCTTCACAGTTTTAGTTTTCAATGATTGAATAAAATGGTTGTATAAGATTTCATTCGGCCTCCTTGTTTGATTTATAAATATAACCCTTTTGTGAAACATCCAAATACAACTAACTTGACTGTATCTTTTTAGGTGGAGTATTATTATTGAGTAGCTTCCAATAATATTTTATTTTAAATTTCAGGTTCCTGGTAACACATGTGGTTTAGTCACGAGGACAAACGTACTGAACACAAACCGTAACATTCAGAATCAAATGAAAAATCGAATCACCAACAAAAATAAATCTCCATCAATCCTGCCAAGGATACCCGGTGTAAACAACAACTTTGGTAAATATAATACATATTATAATATTCTTTATTTGGTCCTCGAGTGAAGATTCGTTTTGCGTGGCTGGGTGGGAACTTCCTGTGCCCTTGTGCTCTCTGAGCTAAGGGGCATCAGGACGTCAATTTGTTATTATTGACATCCTTTTTTTTAAGTCATGTCATTATTCTGTGTTCTCTGTTTGTTGGTAGTCAAGGGCGGCTTCCTTTACCCATTGGGTGGGCATATATGTCATATGAGTGACATTATTATAAGTATATGGTGTTAACTCCCTTTCAAGCTTTGAGGGAAGATTCATGTTCATCAATATGTTCAGCTTTATGACATTTGTTCATAAGTTTAATTTAATTTTTCCATTAAAAATTAGAACAATTCAATCATATTTCTTTTTAAATCATTTGTTTTTTCCTACTGTTTTTCATATATTTTGCCCAACATTGTTATAAAAATTAGTTGTATGCTGATGTTTGTTTATTCTTTAAAGGAGGGCGTCAAGATATGTGTGGTTTTACTGATGTTAAAGGTCTTACAATAAAACAAACAAGTCCTCAACACAAGAGGATAACAGATTTAAACAGTACGTGGTTTATGTTACAGTTGAATCAAACCTTACCAGTTTCCATACATGTAGAGATTAAGGGCTGTAAAATATACAGAAATTTGGGCGATAAACTATACTTAAAGGTAGTAGAGTCATCCCAGGAAAGTCAGATTCATTTAATTACTGAAAAACTGACTTACATGTAGGTTTGAAAATGACCATTAGATTACTATATACATTTATGGATTCCTTTGCCCTTGTGGTTGTTTTTGATTGATTGTTATAGATTGTTATTGATATGTTATTGTCAGATTTTTTATTTTTTTGAATTTCCTTTCTGTTGCTACAGATCGGCCTGACACTATGCAGATGTCTACAGGTTTTCCCGGCAGTCGTCGTGACAGTAATACCAGTACTAATAGCTCCTACTTCAGTAGTCTTCGCTCGGACCTCAGCCAATTGTCGAGTAGACGTAGCAGTGAAGCCTCTCAAATGTCCAACAGACTCAGCATTATCAACTCACCCTATGACTATGATATTACAGGAAACCTGCCTCATTACTCAAGACGCTCGAGTGAATCTAGCAATGTGGGAAACGTGGCCGTTCAGTTGTCGAAGGCCAGTCTAGGTAGCCAACCGAATCTCATCGTGCAATCTCAAGCAATGACACTACGTAGTCCTTCGAGTAAATACCCCAATGAACATATGGCCAGATTTCTAGCTGGCCGTCGAGAGATGGATGGCGCTAGAACGTCCACTCCATGTCGAACCCCCCTACCTCATGAGATCCCTAATCGTGAAATCCGCCGTGCTAGTGATCCTGTTAGGGTTGTCGACCCCAATTTTAGTGCACTCAAAAACTTACAGCGTGTTCGTAGTCTGAACATGATGAAGCCTTTACCCATGCCACCAACAATGAAAAGTCTCATGTACAAAGCAGGCTCCCATAATACTTTTCAATCGTCACGTAGTAGTATAGCCACAGACTTTAGCTTAGCTGAGGATGCAGAGTATAGCATGAATGAAAGTGCTATGGAAATGGAGCAAGAATCCAGACTAGAGGATAGAATGCTCGAGGACAATGACAACGTTATTATACCAGATGACATGCAGCGTTTTCTCAAAGAGCAGTGTCACTATGTGGGTGAGGGTATGTGCCCTGATGGAGATGGTATGTACCCTAATGGTACAGGTGATAACTCTTATTATAACCCACAAATGCTCTCTCCTCCACAACAAATGAACAGGGGTTCTCAGGACATGCAGCAGTTCTCACCAAATCACACTTCAACGCAAAACTATGGCTTTAATCAGGGAATCAATTCTGGTTTCCAAGAAAATTCACAAAATTTCCGAAACGGAAATCCTGTAAATGGCAACCAGGTACAGCAGATGCAGCAAATGCAACAGCAGATGCAACAAATGCAGCAAATGCAATTCCAGATGCAGCAGAACTGGAACCAGATGCAGTCAGTGAGTGGGCCACAGCAGTCTGCAATGAGACAGGTTCCCGGTGGTGACATGGCTGTGTGCAGTCAAGGTCATCAAACTATGGAAAACCCCATGACTGGGCAATCTGGGTTACCCAGTGGAACTCCTCAACCAATAAATGTACAGCAGTGGGCTATGATGAATGCCCAGCATGAAATGGGCATGAACCCTCATCCCCCAACAGCTAACAAGCCAAACCAGCCACAAATGCAGCGGCGATTTGGACCACAGAAACAACAGAGGACGAGCCCTCTTGTACAGGTCCCACATGTCAGCCAGTCACAAATACCTCCCCGAGCCAAAGCTGCTGTCAGACATGGTCAGCAAATGAACAAGATCAATGGAGCTAACCCTCCTATGCAATACCCTAACAATTCGCAATCACAAATGAACAATGCTGGTAATGGCATGGTCCCTAATACATATCAAGCTAAGGCTTATCCTTTGGGATGTAACCAAAACGGGGCGATGCCTCCACAATCCATGTCTCAACAAGCCATGTATCAGCAGTCAATTATGATGCCGCCCCCTGGGCCCCAGGCTGACCAGATAGCAATGTCAGACTTACCTAGCTGTCAGATGATGCAACAGCAGCAAGGTTTGTGCTCTAACTTGGGTTCTGAGTCTAACGACGTGGGCAGCCCAGGTATTGTGCCAGGCCCGTACAGTAGTAACATGGGCATGTCACCTGGCTGTAACCAGGTCACCAGTTCAACAGACAGAACAGAAACTACTGCTCCTCCAATTGAGGACTTCATGGACAATCTCAACTCCATATCTACCGAAAATCTCATTGACAACCTCAGTTCAATTTCATCAGAAAATTTCAATAGTAATACAATGTTTAGTCCAACTAATTTCAACCCAGGCAGCCGGTCCGCTTCCCAGTCATCACGGTATAATACACCTCTTCTCAGCACGAATAACATGGTGGTCAATGACATGAGCTCTATGCTAACACAACTTGCAGAGGAAAACCGCTACCTCAGTATGAAATAGATCACTGCTGGAAATTCTATTTAGATTAGAAAACATGTATGCAGTTTCTTATTCCCTTAACTAAACTGGACGAAGGTACTTGATAGCATTAGGTTCAATGTCTGTAAATCAATTATCTGAAATTGACCAATGGAATAAGTTCTATAGCATAGGAAGTGAATTACACAATCTTGACTCAGTATTCTTTAGAATAGTTAACTCGAGTGTTTGAAACAGTTCATACTTCATTGAAAGGGAAAGAATTACATAAACTGGTTGAAATTCACATAATAAGAAAGAAATGTTCATGTATGTAAAATAATTTCTCCAGCTGGCTTGGAGAAATGCTTTATAACATATACTCCCAAAGTGCATTAACAAAGCTTTTTGACTTCTTATTTTCTATAATGGTGCTTTATTGTGAATTATCTTTGTGGATAATGTTGTAATTGTAGGATAAATATGCAGCAGAAAAAGTGCTAATATACACCATTTCAATGATGTCCAGAATTGCATGACAATATCTCACTAATAGTTTATTTGGATCTCTCAAACCATGGTTTTATCACAATATTTGCCTTCCATCAAATCTCCCAAAGATAAATTCATTGTTAAATGTTAGAGGTTTGTTGTTAAATATTGTTTATATTTGTCTGTTACTTGTTCTATGAGTCATTAATGACATACTGGTTTGATTGCATCACAATGTGTCTTCCATCCCACTATAAAATGGGTAAAGTGAATTGCATAATACATGTACAGTGTAGATTGTTAGCAATTTTGAAATAGAGTGTTTTAAAGATGTTACATGTACTTGTCATTCAGTATAGAGCAGCAAGTGTTTAAATACCTGTGTGCTTTTTGTTACCAAAGGTTTCTATGCAAAGAAAAATAACCTACTATATAAAGTTTTAATTAAACATGATGTTCATTTCGAACATTTTATACAAGGATTTACATTGTTACTGTTAACAGTTTTTATTTTTATTTACATATTTTAAAAGACATTTTTACTACTTCTACATCTCAAGTGAATAAATCTCGTGAAGTATTAGAAAATGTTTTATACTTAAACAAAAATGAAATTATTAAGGTTTAAAGGGTCATGTTACTGGAAAAGTTTCATAATTGTTTTATAAAATTTTATAAAATTTAACACGTAAACAAAGACATGTTTTTGTAAGAATGACAATTTGTAGCTCAGAAAGCCCTTTTAATTTGTTTTTAGAGTTCTCCTGTCTTGTGGATTGTAAAAGTGCTAACAAATATTAACGATAATCTCTATCGTTACTTCTATTTTTTTAAGCCAATGAAGCGTATTATAGGTATGATGTACTTTTCACAGTAAAACATAAGTATTTTTATGGCCACACATTTTTCTTAAGCTACCGGATGAATATTTTCAATATCGATATTTCTTCCAGGTTATCATATCTGCCTTGTGTATAAGTTTATCTGCATTTTATCATTTTTGTACGTTTCCTGTAGATATGTGTTCATTCTTGTTGCCCATATCATTGAAGTATGATATATTATGGTCAAACTTTTTAAAATGGTTTGTCCAGACCCGTATGTAGGCCGTCCATTACACAACTATAGCCAAACTATATTATAATAAGAATTAGATCACCAATTGTGTATATATTGTTAAGGCCTCTTCTTCTTCTCATTGTACATACGCCATAATAAACAATATTTAGCAGCATACAGAAAAGTATGCAGTCGTACCATATTACTGGAGTTTTTCTTCTCTTTGTCTTTTCCTGATAACAATTCCAGGCTGAAAATTTGCAGAAACGAAATAAATGTAGTAACGTTTTCTGTCGCCGGTATATAGTTATAACTATTATTAAGTTAATACATGTACATAAATATCTCACGAGAAATGTTTCCTAATTGGATTAGAAATCATTTAATTGGACCAGTTAAAATCGATAAATGCAAAAACTTAAAATTACGCATTTTATTCAGTAGGCCCTACTGTTCTGTGCCGTTATATATGGATTACGTACAGTGTATAGTAGACTAATAACGATACAAAACTCTGCTTCTGGATTTTCTGTTGAGCCTATTATAGATAAATCTAGGGAAATTGTGTTTGATGTCGTTTCAGTGACTTGTTGCACACATTTCCAAACCCTTTCGTTGTTTATCCTGAAACGCAAAGGATCTTCGGCCTAGAATTAAGCGAATGTTGTTATTATCCTCAAGACAACAACTGACCTAAGGGTGTTAACGTAATTATATGTTCGTCTGTACATCTTTCTTTAGGTCAACGATATAAAACTAAAGAACGAATCGACTTTGGAATTATAATGTATTTTATAACATTTAAAGAACGCCTTTTCGCAGAGTTATGAAATCTTTCATGGGGTGTTCAGTACTGTATTGAAACAAATCTATATCGTGCTGTAATTTTACAGCTATCCCCTTTCACAGAATAGTTGCACTTTTCTGAATAAATATATTAAAATTTATAGAACGTAGTTTACTATTCGAATGAAAATTAAATAGTTAATCAATTTGAACATAGTTAATCTCTAAGGTCTTGCTGGACCCTCACGGCTGACAATTTAACATTTTTTGTATTGCTTTAATAGATTAAAACATAAATATTCAAACTTTATTGCTGATGAAGTCGTTGATGACAAGGTGTTTAATAAAATGATTAATAGGATTATCGCACTAGCTAGTAAAGGTAATCTGGTCATATAGATTAGACTGAATGGAGTCAGTTAGGTCATTTGGTCTTCTACCGTAATTAAAACTCAATCAATCTTTTGATTTTCAATCAATCACCCACTGTAAGATAACCCACTCAAGCACCAGCCATTTCGGTAAAGACGGTAAACAAATTTTAATTGCCTTTTTCGGGCATTTCGGATTTGATGGATTCTACATTTTAAAAGATTATTGCTCGAAAACTATTCATCGCAGAAACTTCAAATTTGTTGCATTGCAAAGAGCACAACGTGGGCAAGAAAACGGTGCCTCAGTTGTTCTAAGTTCATCCTAGATTGCGTTCTGGCAGAATTGTTGCGTTTGTTTTTTTTTTTACGGTTTCCTAAGGTTATATAGACAAAACATAAAGAAAATGAGGCAAGGCAACGTGTTTTATTTCACGCCAATCAAGAAGTCTAACGGTGTCCTCATCCCATTCGTACCAGGCGAAACAGCAAGCATAAAGTCATCATATAAATGAAATATCCTTAATAGAGTGCGATGTTAAACAGCTCGTGTGCAACAAGATGTACAACAACAAACAAGTGTTGCGATATATTTGTTATTGTACTGCAATTGCTTGTGTATGCGGAAAATGCTTGAGGATAATTGACTGAGAGTTCTATTAAACTGAACAAGATACGAATTTCTTTTTTTTTTCACCAGTTGTTTATTCGGAAGACACTTTGGAACAGACTTGTGTTGATGTTTCTTTCGATCTGAAAGACTTTCCAGAATAATAATGTGTGATGAATTAGTGATCATGTATGGAACAAATCTGGTCGATCCGTTACTATTTGTTCGTTATAATTGAAAAACTGGGCTTTGGGGTGGTTGTGTTCTTGGAAAAGCTGGTTTCTCTACCCGTGGAACTTTTCTACGACCCCACGGCATGGAAATAAAAGAATTTAATCACAAAATGTGTTCAAACAATTTGATATATAAAAATGGATCTCCCATACAACCATCTTCCTCTCCATAGTCATGTTAATATTGAATAAACAGGATTAAAACATTTAATTCACCTGGAACCCAACAATGTCTAATTGTAGGTATTTCGACAGACAAATATGGGCAGTTCGCACCTTTTATGTTAGGGGCTTGCTGGACACCTTTGTCGACTTTCAGGGAAACATTTTTTCCAAGCCTTTCGCGAAGACTGATATTATTCAGAACCATAGACATTGTATATCGGCTTTAATTAGTCGATATCCCTGTGTCAGTGTGATTACTCGTGATAAAAACATATATCTCTGTCAAGCTTGCCTGTATTCCCATGATTACAAATATGTGAAAGTAGTGAAGCTCCAGTATACACCTATTATTTCTAAAATAAATACAAGTCAATACATACAACAACAGTGTATTTTTCGAGGGCTATTCCATCAAGTATACTTACAACATCAAATGAAGTAGTTTATCTACTAGAATAGACCTTGAACTGAAAAATGGTGCCTCGTTTTATTTTTCTTCTCTAAGGCCTATAACGTTCATATGATATAAGGTCGAATACACAATGCTCTGGCTGACTTCATTCAGTCTAAACTATATGATCAGAGTGCAATAATCCCATTACCAGAAGTTCTGCCATTACTCAGTTTAAGTCTTGTCAACACTTCACTACCAACGGCTTAAAGAAGCTCGTTGAAAACAAAATCATTAGTTATTTGTAATAAGAATTTCAAATCAGGTTTTTCACTTGCATAAAGTTGTATCGCTTTTTTAAAAATAGGTCCTACTAGCTTCGTTAAAGTTTTTAAAAATATTTAGATTGTATGATGAATGTTTCAGTTTGAAATCCTACTGGGTTTGATTTCAGTGAAACGAACTGGCTTTAAGCTTGCGACACTCTGTGAAAACATGACCTTATATACGCGTGTGCTGTGCATAAGTGAAGTTTGGTACGTGCTTCTATTTGGAATGAACTCCTTTGTTCCATTTCCCGGTGTTACAACTGGCCCAGGTCCCTTATCCTTATCAATAAACAAAAAAGTGCTAAATTTTGAGCGAAAAGGGTCATGTTCCGTCCTGTATAGGCCTATCAACGTATATCAAGCATTGCAACTTGGACACGAATGTAACTATTTACAAACGGATCGTTTTTTAAACGGTTTTAACAAATTATTGCCTTGTTTGTTTATTTTTAACAGGCACTATACTAGGCTGTAGAAATATTGTCATCAAATTACCTCAAAATCTGTCACGTAAACATAATCGTTGAGAGTATTAATAAATTTTCGCAATTTTTGAAGCTAAGTTTGTAATTCAAACAACATGGATGGAACATGATTATGATATAAAACCATGGATCATGTGGAATTTGAAACGAGAGTTTGCACGTTCTTCACATGTTTCATGCTAAAATAAGCTCGTACCTTTCTCGAGGTTGGGAAGAATACTAGTAGTATACAAGGACAAGACATTCTTGTTGTAGTAATGTTTCCGCAAAAAATGTGCACTAGCCAATGAATCCTCTAAATCAACTGATTTAAAATTATGGCCAGTCAATACCTCAGTCAAAGACTCCACTGCAGGGGAATGATTTGATTCTCTAGCTTAGAATGCATTTGTTTGTCAGTGGCTATCAAAGGGACACAACTTTGCGATACCGAATTTCAGTGAAGTAAATAAATAACATGCACATATACTTGTACATATATTCCTATTTAAGCCTCTATTTTTTTCCTATGAGAAGTTCGCGAATGCCAGACAAATTGGTAAGATGTGCCTCAAACGCAGGGCCGGATTTAGACGAAGAGAACACCCCTCTACCCACCCTTACGATTAGGGAAAGTGTTTTTGAAAGAAATCCCAGTTAAACCGACGAGGAGGGAGACGGTGTTATAAATTCTGCAATTCGCAATTCCTCCTGTAAAGGAATAGATGTTATTGTTAAATGTTGTTATTAAATTACAAAGTAAGCATGCTATTTACTTTCATAGTTAAACAAACAGTCAAAACCGCAGTTATCGAACTTTATTAAACATTTTTAGAAATAGGCCTCTTTTTGTAACCAGTGGCGGATACAGGATTTTGTGAAAGGGAGGGGCTCGATTATCCCAACCGGGGGTAAACCTTCTGTGTGTTTTCAAGGCAAGATCGGATTTATCAAGATTGCGATTATCCTAGCCAATAAAGGCGAGGGTCCAGTGGCCGCCTAGCCCCGGAAGCTCTGAAAATGAGGAAGGCCGGAGAGGCGATCTCAGTTTATTTTCATAATGCAATTTGGTGTAGCATTGTAGCAAGATGACTTGAATTTAAAAGGGCTATAACGCAGAATTTCGGCCAAAAATCGACTGAAACGATTTAAACCGGGTTTTCTAAATTTTTCTAGTATGGCCCAAAGTAGGCCTATTAGCTTTCATAATATATCAACCTGGAGAATGTGCGATATACGGTACTAAAATAACACTAAAGTTTGTAAAATCTATAATGCGGTATGCGGGTATCCCAGTCAATAGGGCGAGGGTCCAGGGGCTGCTTAGACAATGAAGAGGTTCAAACATACAGAACAGCAATCACAAACCTCAAAATTACAAAATGCCTGTTTATCATAACGGCCCAGTTCTTCTTTGTGCCAGTTCCTCTGGTAATCCTAGACCTATTGTGCCAGTTGCATATATACCGTCGTTAAGTATTTGATGTTGTCCATAACCTTGCACACCCTGGGAAAAGATCTACACAACAGTAAGTGTCAGAGAAATTTGTGTTGCATGGTTTAAGGAAACAGGTCAATCAATGGGTTAAAGAGTGTGTAGTGTGTCAGCAATCAAAAATCCAAAGACATGTGCATGCACCACCTGAGACAGTCAGTGTACCACAGAAACGGTTTATAGTCACATTCACGTGGATTTGGTCGGCCCTTTACCACCGTCACATGGATTTACTCACCTGTTCACTATCATTGATAGACATACTCGTTGGCCAGAGGCAATACCATTGAAAGATACCT
>JAVFBZ010187131.1:4745-14858 GCA_032466195.1 Katharina tunicata
GGTTACCCAAACCCCCCCCCCCCCCCCCCCCCCGACAACTTGGAGGTCGCTAACACCACCCGTAAAACGATCGACAATCGACTGATCACCATGAGCGTTAGCGTGAATTCCAACGTATCCAGCTACGAGCACCCCGATGTTTTGTATCCGACGGTGACCCATACGACTTGATCGACACGTTCCTGGAATATTTCAATACCATCAGTGCCGCCAGCTACCGTCTGTTGCTGTCCAAGTTTGATCCAAACCCTAGACGCCAAGATACTAGCTCAGACGCCAGGTCAACCTAAACCCAAACCACCTCCGTATGCAGACGTGTTGAAGAAAAAACTCCTGAGCTACCTCGCACAACTCCCTGTCCTGGGTTTCAACTCGGGTCGGTATGATTTCAACATGGTGAAAAGCTACATGTACCAATACCTGGCGCATTAAAAAACAACAGAGCCACATGGGTGTGCAACTATTTGGCTCCTAACTTTAGCTGCAGCAAGTGAATTAAATCCTACGACTGTCAACTCCTCAATGGTACATTTTGTTACACCTACGTCGATAGTCTGGCACGGTTAGAGGAGACGAACCTTCCGCCCCGTGCCTCTTTCAACAACATGTTGAAGAACAAAGAGCAAAGAGGATGCAAGTCTTCAAGGCGTGTGGGAAGCGGGTGTCACCCAGATTTGCGAGGTAAGACGTGTCAAAAGATTGTGGGGTTTGACGTCAATGCCGTGTAACTCTCCTGTATAGCCTCAGAGATGCCAGCCAGACACTACACCCGTTGGTTGCCTTCAGACACAGAGGGTGTCTTTACCTTAAAACGGTCTACAACACACATCGCAGGATGGACACCGATTCAGCCTACATGGCCGTCTCACACCTCGATTGGGAATCCCTCGTTAAATCCGAGTGTTGTGACGCTAAAGAGCGATAACGAGACTGCTAGCTCCCCCGACGTGACCACTACGACTTTGATACTAGGATACCGGTTTATTCAAAGAAGAATGGAGACGGGAGCACACATCATCGCTCTGTTCCAAAACCTACTACTGTTTGGGTGATTGTGCGCAAACACCCTTTGAAACACTTGTCGCGTTCATCCATCGTCAGCCAGCACACGCTGTAGTTCTGTCGTTTTCATCGAGTGAAATTGTGTTTACGTCTGAAAGTCGCAGAGAATCTGACGGTTCCGATCCACCCTCAATCACGTTGTCGAATTCCGCATAACAAATCACGTTGATCGTCTTGAGGAGGGGTGTGCCAAACTTCATTTCCAGGGGCACATCACCTTTGTGAACCGGGTTAAACTCGTCGTCGCTGTGTAAGTTATGGCAGAGGTCAAAACAGAACAAGGCGTTGCCGTGGTCGAAGTCGTGGCGGGTTGTCGTTGCCTTTGTCACCGTATGCTTTCCCCACCCTGGTGCACACATTGAAGAACGAGGGGATTTGACGCTTGTTCATGTGCAGTGACAAGTTTCACCGAGCACACTGGTTTGGGTGGGTGACATCGCCCACAATTCAAAGTCGCTGTTGACACCGTCGCAGAAATGGTTGAAGATTATGGTTTTGATGAAGATATTGGGGGTGATGCGTCGGGGTAGTGGGTGTCACACTCGACTGATCCCTGTCTGTGTCTGATGCCCTTTAATAGCACGACTTTGGCGGTGTGGTGGAGTAGGACGTGGAGGTGTGGGCCATGGAGGTGTAGAACGTAGAGGTGGGCGCAGTCCGGGTGGGGATGCTTGCCCACGCCCTTTGGCTTTAGTGACGAGTTGATCCATCCCTTCGATCGCCCGACGTTTGAGCTCCTTGTTGATAGGGGTCCCCTCCACGACATCGTTCACCACGTTCTACCTACACCGTAGCGCCTGTCGACTCACGGCTTTGGCTTTAAGGACACCGAGTGGTTTCGCCAGCTTGATATGATCTACGGAGAACTGGGAGTATATCCAATCAAATCTAAAATATACACGAGAATGATATCTTTTTGGGTACGCTTATTAATGGGGAAACAATCAAAAATATAGTTTGTGTTGTATAGCTATTTTAAAAAAAAGCAGGATCTATAAAATATTCCTTGGCTATGTAAAATTAAAAATATACTGTACTCTGTTGGATTGAACTATGTATGGGATACACAATCTTTTGTTAACCACCGATCTCTAAAGCATGCAGTCGAACAGGTCCTAACTGACCAATTTAAACAAAACTGGAATGCAAGTATGCAAAATTCGTCCAACGGTAAATTTTATTCAACTTTCAAAACGCATCATCAATTTGAAGAATATCTAGATATCCTTGACAAAAAGAGTCGTATTATTATCTGTAGATTTCGAACAACAAATCACAGACTGCCTGTTGAAACAGGTCGATGGTCAAATATCCCACACGAAAATAGGAAATGTTATTTGTGTAATTCTAATAGTACTATTGGTAATGAATTTCACTTCTTGTTTAGTTGTAAAGTACTTCAAGTCTGAGAAATATTTATATACCAACATACTGTTATCCCTTCCCAATTGCTGTTAAAACTAAAATGCTATTCCAATGTACCAAATATGACTTTACAAATGTTAGCGAAATTTATTGAAAAAGGTAGCAAAATGTATATCAAGTAACGATATATTGTATTCCTTACACTCTTTCTTAATCATTGTCCGACCATGTTGTAATGAATTTAAATGTACCTCTCGTGCCACCCTTGGTGGTCTTTTGAGTGAAATAAAATGAATCTGAATCTGTCGAAGTGTAAGTAGGATGAGGTATTCGTCATAGCAGGTCAACCAGACGGTGTTTGGATGTGTCATGGTGGCTCTATCCAACGGTTGGATAACGGTGGATGTGTTGTCGTCCGTCGGAGGATTGTTGCCTAGCACAGTATCCACAGTGTCGATCAGGGAGGTATTGGAGAGCATCTCCCATGCCACCTCATTCAGGTTCACACAGAGCCTTGACGGGTAGTGTCGACCTGCGACCGGGTACACCACCCATCGCTTGAGATGAACGAAAAAGTGGTTCTGGTAGTAGGTCTGACTCAGTCGAACTTCCCCGGAGAGGTCAAAATCCTGTCGCATGTCTCCCATCGATTATCCGCAACTCCTCTTCATCTGCCTTACGTTGTCAGCTCGGGATGAGTCGCGATAGATTCAAGACACCCATCCCCTCTTTCCCATACAACCCTGGTGCGTGAGAGGACTGAGGTGCTCTGGCTGGTTCTCATTCGCCATGTCTGTGAACGTCACATCTTCGGGGTGGGCCGTGATGTTAAGCTGCGTTGACAGCATACTCTCTATGGAGTTAGCGAGTGAGCTTGCTGGGGGCGTCATTCTTGTCAGTTTCCAGGAGGTCGACTGGGTTGGTGCTTATGTGGTGGTTGGTAAGGGTGGCGGTGGTGTTAGTATCGACTCACTGTCCGACTGCGTATTCTTTTTCTTCTTGCCCATCGTGGCCATAGTGTCGTTGTTGTTGCGTTTCACTTTGAATCACCAGTGGAGTTTGATGGTGTTTTTGTTATACGTTTGGAAGTGGATTGAAAGACAAACAGCGCGAACGTGAGAGAAAACACAAACTCATTTTCAGCGACGCTGATTTTTTCGTTTGCTTCACACAACGCCGAACGTTCAATCCTTTTTTACGCGAAAACAGCATGAAAAAGCAACCCTCACCCTGACCACCCTGGCCTGGTCGTATGGTTGTATTGACACTCTAATAGTCCGGTAAAAAGGCAGCTGCTGGTCCATGTTGAGTTTTTTCTTCTTTTTTTTAAAAAGCCTGGACGAATTTGCTATAATGCTGATAGGCTTTGGTCAATGGTTTTCGGAGTTTCACTGGGGTATTTCGCCTACGTGGTGTGGCCGCCATCATGGCTACTTTGCGCCTTCGTCGTGGTTTGGTTGCTTTCTTTCGGACCTGTGGCGAGGCCATTGACATCATAGCCACTTTACGTCGAAGTTTAGGCATATTTTTCAGAGACGTCTACTTTAAGGGACTCGCCTTTCACAGTACGACCTGGTACCGTGGTGTAAGTGGTACCATTCGAAAGAGCATGTTGAACTCGTTCGTGATCGTGTCTGGGTATCGCTGTGTCATGCTTTATTGACGTAAGAACTGGTTTTGAAGAGAAAAAAGAAGCACAAGTGGACAGTGTTTTGAAGTGTTTTTAGCCGCCACACCGCTTGACTGATCCACCAATCAGTGAACAGGGTGTGTGTTTTCCCTGACATTCGTGCTGTTTGTCTTTTATCCACCTTCAATCCGATAAAAGGACCTCCAAAACGCATTTGAATTTCATTCTACCAACCAGCCAGCTCACCAACCACCCAGCGATACCAGTCTGCTACCAGCTTTTCGATTATGGCGAACTTGAATGTCACTGCGGGGGCCTCTGGGCGAAGAGAGATCCATCATTCATCATCTACCAATGCTGCCAGGGGCAATACCACCCCCTCACAGGCGCCGAGATCAATACCATTACCTGTTGGATGTGTGTCTATATCAAACATCTAACCCCCACAACAGACTACAACCAAGATTGTTGTGGGCGGCTGAAACGAGACAGGCAGTCCAAGGTGAAATCTCTAGGCTCGTCGCAGTTCCGAAGGCCCTTTTAGGGTCACCCTAATTTTCCCGAAAGAGGCTTTCATTTGCAATCTTTTTTTTCTCGTCAAATAAAAAAAAAAAACTCATTGTTGATTCTGATATTTGTTTTCATCTCATGTAGTGTCTATTTTATTTATTTTTTTCATCTCAAGTATTTTTTTTCAACGGTCTTCTTCATTTTTCAGGTCGTATTCTTTTATAAACCAACAGAGCCCACACAAAAACACTCCGTATTTCGTGCGGAACCGCCTACCTTTTGACCTTGGATTTTCTGCTCATTTCGACTCATATGCTAATCGAAACACTCATCTTATACTACTCAGACAGTAACATATAAGTCCCTGATTGGGGATATTTCACTAGTACTGTAGAGTTGACTGCAAACGACAAAAAATTTCCACAATGGTATTGAATCCAACAATTTCAAATAATACAAAACAACCAAATTGACCTCTTGATGCCCCTTTAGTTTAAAGAACTATGGGACACAATAAGCTCCTACTAACCAACATCAAAGTCATCTGACCTGTTTACTCCAGTTATAATCGTATCTCAAGAAGTTCACAAAGTGTTCACAGTTTTTAGTCACGATATTGTATCCGACCTCTCCCACATGTCGACGGGCTCGTTTTACAACCTCATTTCCTTTAAAAGGTCTGAAAAAAATATACAAAGCATCTTTTTTCCCTTTTCTTTCTGGTATTGTTATTTTTATCTCGGAGCTTAACGTCATACTCCATATATTTATTCTACTCATACTACGATATTCTTCCCATATTCTTTTTTAAAGATTACGGTTTAATACTTTAGGTCACTTCACCCGTACAAAGGTTTGGCGACTAAATGTCCTTAGGAATCCACTCTCCCTGACACACCGATAACCAATGATAATATAAAAGACGATACTTGAAATTGATTAAATTATGATCATGCATTTGATCAGTTTTTTTTGTCCTCTCCAGGAACCCGCTATGTCTAGTCTTCATATCAGTGAAATAACCTTGAGTTTAGCATTATTCACCAAGCCACTAAATACATTATGGACAATCTAAATAATTAATACAACGGAGAGCTTGGCATTTAATAAAACAAAGTGTCAATAAATTGTACATTTCGTAAAAAAGAAAGAACCGAAGTTACTTTCCGTCTTAAGTCTTGTTTGGATTCATAATAACAACAAATTTTCCCTTGCGAATTTTAATTCTATCTCATAGGTCCTAATTTTCCCGACAACGGCATCCCCATATTCCCTACTTTTCCAAATCATGTCTGATAATCGATCAATTTACATTTTCTTCTCAAGCCCTTTAACGACCATGGCCCACTTACCGAAATGTTTTATCCAGGGAGTTATTTATTCGTGCTTTGTTTTTTCCAGCTACTACGTAAAAATCCTCTTCTTTCACAAATGCTTTCTTATTAGTTGTGGATATTGAGCTAGGTCCCCAGCCTGTTAAATTTCGAGGAAGTGTTCCAATAGTATCAGTCCTGATTCGATCATACAAATGACAGCAAAAGAAATAATGGGTTTCGTCCTCCAAGGGATGCCCACGACTACAACTTATATCAGTAGTAAGATGACGTAGGAACATATGGAGATTCAATGGACTGCATTTATGTCTGATTTGGGTTAGAATTACATTGATCTTTCTGTGTCCATTGAATTGTTTTGTTTTTTCCGGTTTTACGGTTAACATTTTCTTAAACAATTGAAAGGATTGGTTTGAGTTTAACAATTAGCTCAAGCTCATTCCACTCTCGTAATAAAGAGGGTATGAAAGAATTTCTAAATGTATTGAGTCTTGCTCTTGGTACAATATACTGTTCCTTGTTTCTTAAATTGTACGGTGTGGTATTTCCAACACGAGGTCTTAAGAGGTTTTGTAGATAGGGAGGGGTTTCACCTTGATGTAATAAATACATTATTTTTAGTTTGGCCGTTTTCCGTCTCATTTCCAAAGTATCCCACCCTGTTTCAAGATATAATGAATTTCGGCGACAATTGAACGGTAGACCAGTTACGATGCGCGCAGCTGTTATTTGTACTGATTCGAGATGTTCAGCTTCTTCTAATGTACAACCATCCCAAACGCATGAACCATATTCTAGGATGAGTCCAATAAAAGATAAATAAATATGTTCTAGAGCTTTTCTGTTTAGTTGGCATTAAGTTTTATCAATATTCCTATACGCTGAGCTGCAATTTTGGTGATCTGGGCAATATGGACGCTCCATTTACAGTTATTTTGGAATATTATACCGAGATGACGATGGCTTACTGATGGTTCTAGTATTGTGTCATCAAACAGAATTCTTAAATTAGGTTTTATTCTTTGGTTAGAGAAAATTATCATTACTGTTTTATTACGCTGTCATCAGCAAATAAGATAAAAACTAAAATAGGCTCGTACCTTTCGGTAGATTGAGAAGAATACCAGCACTCATGTTATGATAAGACAAATTTGTTGTTGTCGTAGGAATTTTTCCGCAAAAAAGTGCACTGGGGAATAATTCGTCTAAATTTTTATACCAATTGATTAAAAAGAGAAAATGTTGTCACAGGGCAGATTCTATTTGAGGTCAATGACTCGCGGAAAAATGCATATGAAGTCGTGAAGCAGTAGCCTACTACATTTCAGCTATAAATCGACTAGCAAATTACACGCAGGAATACCTTTGTAAGATGCACAACAACCTGGCCAGTCAATACATCAGAGTCAAAGACGCTGATGGGAAGAATGATTGGATTCTCCTTTTTAGAATGATATACACTTTGGTAACTTTCTTATATGACGGTGACGCCGTTTTGTATATTTCACTTGTATGTGAATGTGACGGAGGCGGAACATATGACTAATATAGAAAGAGTTCACCTATATTCGAGTCAGTGACTAATTAAACCATGCTTGGACTAAAAGAGTAGTATAGGCTGAGCTGTTGAGTTATTTTCGGTGGCTTTTGTGGCAAAAGTTATATAGGCAAAGTCAGCAACTTATTGACGTTGGCTTTGATTGCTTGATTTATACAGGCCGAGCTAACTGACACTGGTTTGGATCGTATGAGTTGTACATTACGAGCCAGTGTATAATAAATAGATACTGATCGATCTGGATTTATAATTGCGATAAAGGCTCCTGGTTATGCACAGTGTTGACTAAATCCAGGGACTCATCAACAAACACAAACGAGGACTTTTCAATAACGGTTACTTCCTTTTTTGTCACACATGAAGATGGAATATTTAAAATGACGGTGACGTAGTCAGGTTGTTACAAATGGTAAAAGGGACAGGTAACGTTCTGCAAATACAGAATAAAAAGAATATATAACGAAAATTAATTAGACAAATGTCACTATTTCTTCATTAATAGTGTGGAACCGTGAAATCATACTTTCATTTATTGATGATTTTTCAACCAAATAGACTAACCACAATACTCTATACGCAGAGTTTCCCATGTTAACTTGTTTTATAGTGTCTTTATATCATCTTTAAACAACACCAGAAAACTGAAAATATTTCGTAAATCTTTACGATAGAAATGAAATAATCATTTACATACATAACATTCGTATGTTTATGAATGCAAGGGAGAAAACTCTTGTCTCACTACAAACGTACACAAAACGTAGACCTTCACACATAAACTGAACAGTCTATGTTATAATAATTCTATTAAAACGTAAACTAATATTAATATGAATTCTTTGTTTGAACTGAAAACGCCACGCCCCCAAAATGATCTTACAAAAAGTTATACAAAAAAAACACACACACGCACAAGAAAAAAAACATTCACAGTCGTGCTGCAAAGTACCTAGGCTATGTTAAATGCAGTGAAGCCCCGTGTATCACAAATCATACCAGTGCCAATTTACGGTATTCAGTTATTTAGTACCAAATTCAACGAACCCAACCTAACAAGTTATATGACATATAATCACCTGAAGAGTGGAACCTCGTTGCATTTTCCAAGACACCTATACATGAATCTTCAAATTATTTAAGTTTTAATTCCGTGTCGCATATCAGACACAACAAAACACACAGCCGGGAGTAATTCGCAGCGCCGCCTCAGGGTAGATAGCTCTTCTATATATTCTATATATCCTCAAAGCGCGCAACAGAGTGAATTAATCGCGTATATCTAAGAAAGGACAACATTTTTGAATTGAACGTTTGTATTGTTTAGTTTGTTTACGTACCGTGACGTTCCTGGCGATCACGTCAGATCAGGCTAAACATCCTCTACACGTGCTAAAGACCATTTACCTCTTGGCATGTTTGAATCCGTCTCCCACAGCAACCTGCCTGCCTTGTTGACGCCATTTTGTTCTCTTCATAAGAGTTGGGATATATACTCCCGAATAAATTTCTTCCAGAAAGAATGCACTATGGTTTGAACTAACAAGAAACGCTTCCGAAGATCTCGTGTTTCTTGGAATGGTCCTTGGGGCACATCTGTCCCAGCTCGTCCCAAGACAAAATGATTGAGAGTAAGTGGTTAAAGTTCATCTGGGTTGTTTGCTGGATAACCCAATGGCCTAGAATTCGAAAGACACTGTACCTCAAAAAAAAAAACAATGGCAATTTCATTTAACGAGAGAACCTGCTGTCCAATAGGCACTTGAATGGCTCGTTTCGTTTGCTTTATTAAACTTGCCTCTCTGATGAGGGCTTAGTAGGGTTATAATTTCCATTTGTTGTGGAGAGACACAACCTTCTTAATGCATGAAGAAATGCATCTGTGGACAGACCATCAACTAATTCTAGGTGAACTGCTCAAACAGTTGCGCAGGTAAACAATACACCCCATGCTTTTGTAGATCGATTGCGTCCGTATTTCAATTGAAATAGACCAAAGAAGTCCACGCCAATCACAGTGTATGGAGGTTCCAAAGGTTTTAACCTCTCTGGCGGAAGATCTGTCATCAAAGTACTGTGTGGTAACCGTCGCAGCTTGCGACAGGTGACGCGACTTCTTACAATACCGTGGGCCATATTGGGTCCTCTGACAACCCAAACTTTACGACGACACTCACACAATGTCCGTTCAGGTCCTGCGTGGCTCATTTTGACATGAGTCTCTGTCGTCATCAACTTTGAAATGTGGTGCTGTGCTGGTAGTAAAAGAGGATGTATCTCATCATGTCTTAAAGTCGAGCGAGGCAATTACCCACCAAATCGGATAATACCATCAGCCTTGAAAGGAGACAAATCATGAAACCTTTTCTCCCAGTCCACCATACCAGGCTGAGCAGTTTTAATCCAAACTTTCTCTGATTTCGTCAATTCCTCTGTTTGTAGAGCTTACATATTGCGTTCATTTATTTGTAGTTTGGCATTGTGCACAAAACGCAACCAGTAAACTGTGATTCTTACCAACTTGTTCCAACTAGAATAGTCTGTGGATCGGATTACTGGGTTACTACAACAAACAGTTGTCACTGGCTTAATAGGTTTAAACACCAAATCTTCCATGTGTACGCTCGTATCTGTCTCAGGCAAAGCAGGCCAGTATT
>JAVFBZ010187142.1:0-14855 GCA_032466195.1 Katharina tunicata
GTTACTGGTAACTCTGTTACATTCATGGCTAAACACTCTCAAACCCAAGTTACTGGTAACTCTGTTACATTCATAGCCAACCAGCAACAACTTCTGCATGTTACTGATAAATACTTCACATCCATAGTCAACCACCCCACACTTCTGCATGCTACTGTTAACTTCACATTCAAAGCCAACCAGCAGCAACTCCTGGTAACTCTTCCACATTCATAGCCATACACCATAATTATAGCAGGCTACTGGTAGCTTCCACATTCAAAGCCATACACCATAATTATAGCAGACTTCTGGTAGCTTCCACATTCAAAGCCATACACCATAATTATAGCACGCTTCTGGTAGCTGTTTCACACTCATAGCTAACCACCCCAATGCATCAAAAATAAATAGGACAGGGATCACCCAACAGATGTTGTCACAGGAGTCACATTCGACAGGTAAAATATATATTTAATGAAATTCCTGACATAATGGATGATAAATACATAATGAAAATATTCTTCTCGTAGTCAGAGCAATAATTACACAATTTATAAATTCACCCATATGCTGCCTGTTACTTCTTATAACAAATGTTATTTATGTCACAAAATACAATGATTCAGTATATAATGAATACTGTTTAAATAAACAATAAAAGCTGCCTTTTTAAATGGAACATTTTGACATCTTAAATTGTAAAAAAATGAATAGCTTTTTGACTATTACACATTACACATTATTACACATCTCCAGACAAACATAACAATTTTGTCATCATGTTTATTCAAGGGGCCCTTAAAAATAAGTACACCGCAATAATATATACATCATATTTTTGTTTTACATTTATAATATGGGACGAGACGTCACCTATATTTCAATACACTAGATTTAATGGCATCATGTCCATGCATCAGGAATCAACCAAGCAAAAGTCTTGCCAAAACAATTCTTATCTGGGAAGAAACTTGACTTCATTTCTCAAGAGTTTAGACGTTCAGTAATACAACCCATGATAACACTTCGTAACGACTTGCACTTTGTATGTAACATAATCTGTCTGACAGTGACAGAATTTCTTATCAACAACTTACATGTAGAAGCAAAAACATAGGAATCACATTAACTAATCTATTTGCAGTGTTTTGTTGTTTAAATTTGCATCTCATTTCTTTTATTGCTTTAAGAACACAGTAAATAATTTCAGTTATCTTTAATCTTATTTTTCTCTGCGAATTCTTTACTTAGTGCTCCCATAACATCTTTGTGCTTGAAATCAGAGTTACTCTGCTTGATGAACTTGTAATTCTCTTTCACAAAGAGAGCAAATTTACTTGCTGTTCGAGGAGTTGTGGGTGTGGCCAGCTCCCCAGTTTTCGAAGACTGCTTTGAACGTCCCGACACCAGCAGCTCAAACTTTCCATGACACAGACCACATACTTTTTTACTTGTATCCAGGGACTTGGAATGGCGACCCAATCTGTAGGATGACAAAAATATCATTTAACACAACTGGTTCTTAATGAACTTGATTGGTGTTTAGCATTATACCCAATGGTTGCTGAATTGTTTTGTTTGATTGGAGTTTTACGTTTGTTATGATCGGACTAAATAAAAAGCAATATATAACATGGTAACATTTTATTCATAATAAACCAGTGTTGCCGATCATAGTTACAAAAAACAAAGCAGAAAAACAATCACGTGACTTCCATCATGTGACCATTAGAACCGTAATATATTGGCGAGTAAGTTTCAAATTCAGTCCAACTCCTAAGGCATTCCAAGACAAGACCTAGTGGGATACACCTTCAGCGACATAAGTAGCAAACAAGACAACACAGGACCGGGCAACAAACCAGCTGGCTGGTGCCCAAAGAGCACCAGATTGTTTGTAAAGGGATACAGGATGGACATGGCATTCTAACTTTAACAGCACTCCTAATTTTCACTTTTAACAAACAATGACCCCACATGAGACACATAATGCTACCACTACTTTACGGAAGATAACAAAATATAAATGTACTGTCTCAAATTTTCAGAAAACATTTCTAACAATGGATAAGACAATTTAGTGTACATGTATTTGTCTCAGGTATTGGCTTTAGTTTACTTTGATTATTTGAACCACGGCGGTACCACCATAGTCTTTGTGAAATCCTATGTCTAGGCAAGAAATTTTTAACATAATGCATAAGTCACATGTAAGATTTGGAGAGAAATTTTCAATTGTTTAATATTTGTTTGTGAGAAATTGTTTACCTTTTCTAAGGGAGATCTTTTGATTGGTTGATTATCAGAATTGATGCATCAGTATATTCATCATTCTGAAGGAATGCAGGTATTTGGTAAGAAAACAAGATGAAACCTCACTAAAAATCCTTCAGCAATGTACACATCAACAGGAAGTTTCCCTTTTCCCACTGAACGTCAGAGAAATCACTTTATAATCAAACCAATAAAACCATAATATTAACCTGGTATTATATATTTTTGTAAAGAGTAACACCACTGGCACAGGGATATTGACTAATTAAAACCGATAAATCATCAATCATGTTCTAGATAAATTCTCAGATACAAGTTTCTGGATAGATACTTACTGATAGCCACACTGTGTACACTTGTAGATGTACTTGGTGTTGATACTGTAGTTATGACACCTGTTAATAATCGGCAACTCCGGATGAATGTAGTTTGACTTCTTGGCCCTAAATTAAACACACCAAGAGTTAGACAGTCAAAGTAGTGCATTATCTGTAAAAATGATAATCAAGCTATGGCCTTGTTTGTTTGTTTGTTTAATTGGGGTTTTGCAGATTACCACAGGGTTTTGCCCAATATGTTAAAAGCCTAGAGTTTTCCCCGATAGTCGGTGTAATAAATATTTATTACAAAATACAATTATTGCAAAAAATGAAGCACAGTTCTTACAAAATCTTTTTAATTAAATAGTAGTAAAAGACTCACCAGTATTTCCAGTAAGGCCCATGACCATCTCTGGTACCATTGATCAGCCACACAGCAGCATGACACAGCTCATGTATCAGAGTGTCTCTCACTCGTTCTATAACATCATAATAACCTGTTACAGTCTTAGCTGACATGGACTTTTAAGGATTAAATACCTATTTTGACACATCTACCAGGTATGTAAAGGTTTAACTATATAAACTTCCAGACTCACAGAAATACTTAATTAAGAAAGTCTATTTTTAAAAATGATGTTTTGACTCCCAGGGCACTCGAAGTAATGTTTGTCACACATGAAAAATCAATGGTTTAACCCATCAATGTTTTTGAACTGACCAGTGGAATCACACACTTTAGTGGACAGCTCTATCTCAACTGAGCGACTTCCTTCTCCAGATAGGCTCTTGCTTCGACGATATCGACAGTAACCAGCCGTCTTCAGCAATCGACAATTCCATTTGATTGGTAAATCAGAAGGCAGCTGTTAATAAAGGCGAAGAAGAAATATTATAAGGCCTGATAATGACATCCTGTTTTCTGATTTCTAATTCGCTCAAATGTAGTGCATGGTTGATCTGTAACTGTTGAATATTTATGTCGACCCTCATATTTCAATCACCCACCAAAGGTTATTCTAATATCTGCTTTTATTTGATCTCCAGGTACACTTATGTCACAGATGTTGTCTATTTTAAAGTTCAGCTTAACAATAGCTTGCAATAGTCAAATATCGTGACATGGTTGCTAATTAATGAACGCCATATACTACCGGTAGTTCTAATAAAAACGCTGAAGCTGTTTAATCCAGACAATACTGAATTATACTAATCTTTTACCTGGTTCTCAAATACTGATGTATTATAAAGTACAAACAACTGTTTCACAAGTTCTTCCTTCAATTTTTTGAACTGCTTTACAAATCTAAACCAAAAACAGAAGAAGAAAAAACAATCAAGCTGTTTCTTGTTTAAGCAGCATTTAGAGCTGGGCACATAACAAAAAACATGACAAGGATAGATTTCAACTTCTGGGTATATTGACAAGCAACGTTTCGGCCGTTTTCAAGCAGATTGGGGTTTTATGGCTTGAAAACGGTCTTACTATCTAGGCCAAAACGTCCCTTCTCAATATACCCAGATGTTGGAAATCCGTCTGTTCAAGTTGTTCTACTCAGCTTAAATTGGCTGGAGAAGCAAGCGGGAAAATGAACGAAATAAACGTACCACTATCAAGATAAAGAAGATTGATAATAATAAAAAGTGACTGATGTGTTTCTTTGATTCGGGATTTATGCCGCACTTAAGGTTATTTCACTATATACATGTACATGTATGACAAGCCCACTGGGTGAGGAAATCCACCCTCAACTACACTGGCAACAAAATTAACGAAGACAGGACGCATAACGTCAGAATAAATTGGGTTCCTGAATCATCCTGATACGCCTTAGCTCTGAGAGAACCAGGGCACATGAAGTTCCTGTCAACCAAAATTGGTGAAGGAACCACCATAGACACCATAGGCAAGGATGCAAAGCATGGTGAAATAGGTGGGAGTGAAAATTACCTTGTAGCATCAGCATGTCTCTTATACTCTGGTACTGTAGGTGAGAGAGATTTGAGGAAGGTTGTCGCCTCAGTTTTATGTAAGGAATCAGTTTCATGGGACCTTCCTAAAACCAAGAGAGTTCTTGGCAATGATGATGAGGCTGCTGAAATCACACAAAATATTCATTTAATTCAAAGAAACAAAAAACTAATAAACTTTATGAAAACTAATAAACTATATGAAAGCTAATGAAAAAAAAAGATATTCAAGATTTGACACACATTAAGGAGCTACTTGGAGCTATCTTATGCGGCACAAAAACTATTTCATTACATCATTTAAATAATAGATTAAAAGACGGATTGATAAAAGTGACTAAACCAGCAGCCATGGGAAAGTTCTGCTAAGATGTTAAGAACAGAAACATATTAATATACCAGAGACATATCTTCCGAATTGCAGATGATGCACTACCAATTGATAGACATAAAGTTATTGGAACACAGACCCCCAAAAAAACATCTTGAACTATATTTTTACTGATGGACTTACTGATGATTAAAGAAGTAGGGAATAATAGAATACCTGTTGTTTAAGTGTCATTTAGAACATAAATTTTGGGTACATAACACAAACATGACGACTAAGAACGATTTTCAATTTCTGGGTATATTTATAAGCTACTATATTGCTGATCAATACACCTTGAAGTTGAAAATCCATCTTAGTCGTCATGTTTTTGTAACAGAATACCTGTTTTTTTCCCCATAACTGGTTTTGGGGTTTTGAAGACTGGTTTTGCCACTGCTGTGGTTTTAAACACTGCTTCATTTTCCTCGTCACTGTCACTAATGTCTATTACATGTCGACGACTAGCTGTACTTGAACTGTTGAACAAAAGGTTTGATTTCCAATTAAGTGTCACAAAATTGTGTACATACATCAACAATTTAAACCAAACCATCATTGGACTATTATTTAGAAATTGAATCAGTGGAAAATTCATTATGTTGAAAGTTGAAGTTTATCTGAGTGATTAATTATTTATACATGTTAATTAAGATTTTTAACTTTTCTATCCAATGTCATTTTTTAATAATGCAGTGCCAATATCCTCAAATTATTGTGGATTCTGTTTTTCTGATAAAAAAAAGCTTTGAAGCTTTATTTCTTAAAACTTTATTGCCAGAAAGTTTTGATAAAATTTTTAAATAATATATGCCAATTAACATACAGGCATTGTTATACATGTTTATAAATTGAACAGATGACAATAATTTTTGATTCTCTATTTGGGTTTTATGCTGTACTATATAACTCTTAGGGTGGTGTGCCGGCTCAATGGGTGAAGAAAAACATTGCAATTAAAAGAAACAAAAATGGTGGTTAAATAAAAGTCAGTGCTTGAATTTAAAAAGCAAGAAATCACACCAAAGCACTTTTGAAAAGCCCATTATCTAATAGAGCATCATAACAAGGATCCCACCACCACCAACCACTTGCTTTACATCTGGTAGAACTCTGAATTACCTGGGTTTATTTTTGCTTTTAGTTTTCTGCGGGGTGTCTAGTTTTCTGTTAACATTAACATGGAATAATCCACTGTTACTCTCTCCATCTTCTTCTTCAGATGTCACCTTATCATCATCCACCAAGAAATGTTCAAGACTGGGGGCATACAAGTGGAAAATAAACAATACTAGCCTCTTTTAAATATGAAAAACTGACATTGATGTTTTGTATGGTCTGGTTATATGTGTCACATTTAAGTGTATTTCACTAACACAAAAACTTTACATTTCCATTGAAAACTGAAAGGCGGCCTTAAAAAGAATCTCAAGTTCATTAAAGACATCGGTGAAATTTCCTCAAATAACACAATATATGTCCTTCTCAAAGAACATGGAAAACCAAAGGGATTGCAATTGTGGCTTTTACCTTAAGTTGGAAATACACATTGTTTTAACCTATTCCACAAGTTACAGCCTTCACAAATTTTCATTCAAGATATTGGGATTAGGATTCAAGTCATTCATAATGGTTAAAATGGATTATGAATTCCATTTAAATGCAAAATTTAAATGCAAAAATTAAATGCAAAAAGTTGATTCCTAAGATAAATCTGTCTCACCTTGAAGATACACTGCTCTGCTTTAGTCTTTCACGAAGAGGAGTTCGCATTTTACTGAAAACTAAAAAATTAAAACTCACTGTTATAAAGAAACACAAGGAAATAATAACATAAACGATGAGTTATTTAATGTGGTTATATGTTTACTGGAAACATTTTCTGCCAAATGGAGTAGATATATTGTGCAAATCAAGATTGGCTATAGATGTATTACGGTTTGTCTGGGATGTTATTTTTGATTGATTGGGGTTAAAGGCCTCAAGGGTATTTCACTTATATGACGGCAGGGTATTCAAACAGCAGACAGTGACTCTTAACAACCGTAAAATGTGTAGTCACTGTAGTGTTTTTGCTGTTGGAAAGATCATGTTCCTCCAGTGCTAAGTAGGACAGAATTGATATAATCTGGAAAAATACTGACCGTAGCCAGTTTCTTTTTACCACTAAATTGCTGACTTTGCTTTCATGTTTGATTGCGAGTTCACTTACAGTTATCCAGGTCATCATCCTCCTCACTGGAATCTGTGGTATATTTTTTTCTGCCGCGGGCATTAAAAGTGCTGCAACAAAGAAAAGATGTTATGTGGTGAATTAACAAATCTGGGAATTTGGGTTCATATTAGACCACCACAACTGTAGACAAAATAATTGTTCTCATTCTAATTACACTTCAAAACTTGAATAAATAAAATATTTCACAATTATGCTTACAGCCATGTACATCATGGCTCTGAGCTATTAAACTTGGGAAACTGTGATAGACTTCCATATTTTGCACTTAGAAGTGTGTGTTTCCTTGGTTTGTGATTTTACATTGTACTTCAGGTTATTTCACTAAAATGACGATGTTCCTGACAAATAGGTGACGGACATTACTCCCAAAGACACTGGCAACAAATAAAACAAAGCGAATATTAACAAGACTCCTTAAACAAAATGGCTTCCTGGTGCCATTTACCTCAAAGAGCGCACCTGCAAAGGAAACTCCTGCTAAACCATGGACAGGTGGGCAAATGATACATATAAAATATATTTATATGTAAATTAAACTTGCATTTGGGTAAAAAAGAACACTATGGTCAAATTCAGACTAATTGAATTAAGAGCACACTGATCTCTCACCTGAAGTTTTCCTTGTTGGTCTCCCTATCAGCTTGGTCTAGTTCAGGTAAAGAGTCATCACTAAGACTGGCATATCCCGATCCAGTGGTTGGCAGTGTGGCATCACTTACTTCATAGTAAACACTTTTCTCTGCTACACTTTTACGACGGGGCAGATCTTCGACTGGGGCTGGTCTTAAACTTGCACTATCTCCTGATGTAGAAACTAAAACAGGTTCTTCAGTGTCAAAATACACAGTCCTATTAACTGAAGGAGAGTTCTGATGGTCCAGTACATCCTCATACTCTGAGAGAACTTGTTCAGTTCCTACACATTTATCTTCCACCTCATACAGATCACTGCCTTCAGAGGACTTTTCACTCTCTACGATACTTGTACTAGTTTTAGAGTTATCTGAACCTAAAGGCGAGCACTGAGAACTAGATTCCACATTTTCAGTTGGTTCAGACAGAGAATTTTCACTACAATTCTGTGATGAAGAGCCAGGATTTGAGATTTTGCTTTCTCCTTGCTTGGATTCATCATTCATTTTCTCATTATCTATAGCCCAGGACTTGAAATAAGACCTTTCATGCTCATAATTCAAATCCAGTTTTTCTAATAACTGTAACTCTAAACTGCCAGTACTAACAGCCTTATCCTCAACTTCTATATAGTCACTGTTTTCACTAGATTTGACTGAACCTGGCGATGTCAAATCTATACAATACTTATCTTGAGTCTCATTAGATGATTTCTCGTCTGGGTTCAATACGCTATAAAATATATCATCAGCATCACCAGGGTAACAGGTAGTGAAGTGTTTATCTGTCTTATCCAATTCTGAATGATTTCTACTGTAAGATTTACGACGAATTTGTAAGGCTTCATATGATCCATCAAATTCAGAGTTGTTAAGGGCTGAGTTTAGCCGTACAGGAGACAGAGAGAGGTCAACAAAACTGTTACTTTCTGAGCGAAATACAGAACTCCCTATTCGAGTAGATTCTGCCGGCAGCTGTCGACCATTATCAGGGGATGGTGAAGAGCTGTCATCCCTGTTCTGCTTTCTTCCCACTCCCTGTTTTAATTCAGGTTTTAGTTGATCTTTCCTTTTTCCTTCTTGTTTTTTGTTAGCAACACTTTTGTTTCCAGCTGCAACAAAAAAAAATAATACCCTTTTTAACAAACAAATGTTATGACACAGCATTAAGTTCCTCTTGTCAAAAGTCATCAGTGTTGGGCTATTGTAAATCATGTGCAGCTAAACATGTACATGTATATTGTAATTATTATGCACAAACAACTCTAAAAATATTTCATCACGAATCATAAGTATAATGTGTATGGGTGAAACTTGTTTTCTTGACAGATGCACCAACAGTGATGCAGTTTATGTGCAGCTCCTAACCGTATTTTCTTGACAGATGCACCAACAGTGATGCAGTTTATGTGCAGCTCCTAACCGTATATGGACTACTCATAACACTAGAAGGCCACTTTAGCTTGTTCCTGATGAGTTTTTGTGCTTATACTGTAAATTTCCTATTTGGTCTTTTGACCTTTTAATCAATCTATATTCACTTTCTTCATATATAAGAATAAGATCTCAAGAACTTCAAAATAACAAGGGCATCAGATGAAGTATACAAAAATGTATTTTCCACGTTTATGTGATTCCTCTTGACAAGGAATTCATCACAATTAATGCCTTTTTATCTTCAACTAAAAGTTGCTCTGGCTTCCACAGACTGCAAACCAACAACGGACCACTCCTTCTGCACGTTCACCCAGTGCTCACCCCAAACTATCAACAACGGACCACTCCTTCTGCACGCTCACCCAGTGCTCACCCCATGGTAAACTCAGGTCTCTAAAGCACACAAAACCTACTAATCTTGCCAGACAAAGAGACCATTTCTTCAGAACTCTGAACCTCACAAATACCTTCATCGAGTCTTTTGAGGCTAGAATACAGGGTCAAGAAATCTCTGTTGTCCTTGTTTTCCAATATTGCCGCCAATAATAATACATTTACCTTTAGTTAACGATTTATCCTTTCTTTTTGAAGAATTGATTTTCTGTGCACTTTTCTCAGCAATTCTACTTCTAGATGTTTTCTTTTTTGCACTTTGCGATAACTGCAATAAGGTAAAAAAAGAAATTCAGTGTTCGATAGGTGTTTAACGCTATGGAATGGTGATTAACGCTATGGAATGGTGTTTAACGCTATGGTCAAAGGGTATTTCACTTATATTATGGTGGTGTTATCCAACGTTAAAAAGCGACAGTATCAATATCAAAAAATGTGAAGTCACTTGTCTTGGCTTTGTTGGAAAGATAGCACTCCTCGCAGGTTAGGACGACCGATGTATAGGTTTCCCCAAATCGTGGAAGCGTTCGTCTGAAACATACCTGCCCCAGTTCAAAATTAATATTCCCAAACGTACCAAATCAGTGGTCAATGTTTGAAGAGTTGTCTTTCCTCAGAAAGAATAAAATTTATTTGCAATGTTTAACCGCGATCGCACCTTCGCACCATACGGGGTCCAATTTTTGCGACCCTAATTTTTGAAGGAATTTCAGAATGTGTCAACTTTATATTGTAGGCCATAAGTAAAAAGAGAGATTCTACGGTATGAACATGATTAGGAATCAACCTGTAAACTGTGCAATTGTGATATGCACTTATATTTTTGACAAAAATGCAACTGTGTGTTTGTTTTCAGCTGTAGGATTTGAAGAACTCCAAAGTGTAATAACATTCTCATAGCTCCGAATTTTCACAAATATGCGTGTCTGCACTCATACTGCTACCTAACGTGTAACTATTGATCAACTCTCAAAAGTACTCGTGTCTTTCAATTGCTTAGACATTTACTGTGTGCTATACTAGACATACAGCTATAATAGGTTGTCTGGTACTGATCATTTTTTAAATCTCAATGCAATGATATATTACTTTCTTGTTTAATTATTTATTTGCTTGGAGTCTATATAACACCATTCCCAACGTTAATCACCAATCAAATAAACAATTTAAATAAATCTCAACACCATGCCTAAGTTTTTTGCACTCACATCATTGATGACAGTCCAGTATTATTGTGGATGAAACTGGACAAAAGTAGGCTTATTATTTGGAATAAATGCCTGGATGTCCCTTAAAATAAACCTAGCTTCAAAAAAAGTTTCCTGCCATTTTCTATGAATTATCAAGGCAGGAATCTCCACATGTATGCTGTATATCACATTCTTTTGTGAAGTGTTTTTTTTATTACGTTTCATTTCCTCTCCAAACACTCATAAAAGATGCAAAAAGAAAAACAGGTTTACCTAGAACAAACACAGGTTATCCTTATTCCCATCTTGCATAACCTATTTTTAGGTTATCCATAAAAATGTAAGAGGACCGATTTTTAGGTTACCCGAGAAAACCTTACAGCACAGGCTTGTACATTTTATATATGGATGTGGAATTTAAAGAAAGTGTAGCAATACTGATAACAATGTTTAAAACATTTGAAATGAATTTTAAAGAAAATTATGCTAAATCCTAATTATTAAATTTAATTTTCTAACTTAATTTTACACAAATCTGTTTTATACCTTTTGCTTATAATTAATATAAACACAATAGTACACACTTAGCCTACATGTACCTGTACCGCATTTAAAAAAGGTGTATACTTACAGTGTTTATGGCAGAGTTAACATCTTTGAACTGAAACCAGCCTAGTTTGGCACCCATTTTCTGAAATAGATCCTCTACATCTCCCTTTGGACTTTCACTCAGCCTCTCCTGCTCGGCCATGATGATGTCTTAACAAAGAACAGTGCAGCTCTAGGTTATAAAAAAAACAAAAAAACAAGAAAATGAAAAAAAAATGATAGTTAATTAAATCTAGTAATTTAAAGATTTAAATTCATCTTCATAATTTCATATTATAAATGTTAGTATAATTATATTCTAGCTTTCTTTGACCGAGCCGATATGTTACTTCAGTCCATCTTCGTGTAAACCCATATCAAGTACATGTAAGAACCACAGCTTTTCAGGTCAACTGAGGATATAAAAAAACAGATTTTAATTGAGGATATCCATACTCCAGAGTAAAAATTCTACTAAACATATACAACTTTTATCAAATCTTGCCTTTTCTGGTCAAACAACAACTTAATGGCTGTGATTTTTTAAGCTAACATTATGGTATGCCTGCAACAATCTATGAAAATAACATAAAATATATAAATTTTTTACTTTGATGTTTGTTTGATTAGAGGTTAACGACGACTCAAGGTTATTTCACTCATATGTCGGCGGGCCAACATCATCGGTGAAGGAAAAGAGTAATTGTGCACTTTCAGTAAGGTGTTTTTTTACTTCTTTTTTTTTATAAATAAATAATAACATTGAGATTAAAACGTTTTCTTTTATTTCATTCTTTTCTTTAATTTTTTACTGTGGTATTAAATATTTGTGTTATTTTTTTATGCATTTTGTGTTTTGTTTTTTTTGTTGTGCCAAACGGACAAGTCACATAAGGGAAGAAACACCTGAACGAGAAAAGCTCTTAAATAACCTCCCTGTAATATTTCACAACCTAGGAGTTAAAACTTAGTAAGTCGCACAATTTGTTTCGTTATGGGCCACTTGATGATGCCTTAGTCAAGCTGCGCAAAAGTGGTTCTATAAATTAATGCGAGGAAAGAACTATGAGGGTATGTCAAAATCAAAAACGATAAATATCACCCTCAGAATTCTTTTTAAAGAACTAGACAGAAACAATGGTAGGAATTTATATTATGCGTCAGTTTTCGCTTGAAACTGAGAGGCGACAGTTAAATCAAACTTCTGACTGTCATTTTGTCCAATAAATATTTTTAAAACTTAAATAAAAAATAGGAGAGATACTGCATTCATTGTTGTTGTTGTTGGAATAACCACAAGACATTGTCGAACGTTTAAACCATTGATTCATTTCTGAGATTGCTTCAATATTCTAGACTGTAAAAGGGTGGGATTTTCACAGTAGATTCTACAAACAGATAAGCGGTATGAGATTGAATTTTAAAAAAATAATAACAGCCTGTCGGATTTTGTTTACCTTCCTCAGTTCATTCTTCCAACCTTACCCAGTTTTGTATTTTCCGCCTTATGGCCTCTACTAGACTAAATACCAACCCCAACTGTTAAGTAGATGCAGTCTGCAAAAGCTGCCATATTGATGGCTAGTTTGAGTTTTATCTGTCCCATTTAGTTCTTTTGTGATGTTTATTTTAATATACTCTTGTTATTAAGCAATGTTTATTAGACAGCTGATATAAACACTGAAAATAAACAACAAAACCATTAAATATTAAAATACTTATTAAGATAAACATTTTTGTAATGTCGACCGTAACCTGACTTTTGTTTAGAGTACTAAGTATAAAAACGTTCTTGTTGCCCTGATGCAGTGCTTATAGTGAATGGAACACTTTAAATGCTTCTTACTTGATAAAAATTAACCCAAAAAATGATATACGAAAAATTTTATGAAATGTTTGATTAGGTTAAGTTAACAGCGACCTTGACCTTTCATGTTCTCGCCATCAAGCGGAAGTGTCAAACAGGAGGCGGTGAGTGACACTTTATTCAATATTTTAAATATTTGACGTTTGTCCAACATGCGATTATGTTTTGTTTTGATTGAAAATGTTTGGCACAAGTCCATCTCCAATTGTCAGATGTCGTTTCAACCATAGTTATATCTCACATTGTTATTTTCTATATTCCATGATTAGTAGGTAGGTAGGTCTAGTGTGATTCAGTGATCAGTGATGAGGCTCCCAGTTGGTACCAGCGGCAGCTGTACAGTTGTTGATGCAATGTGAAGAAGAAGAACTAGAATGTAAAATTTAAAACGGGTTAATTCACTTGAGCACAAAAGTCAAGACGTTGACATACCAAGACGTCTACAGCAAACTCATCGACACCCAAAGATCAACTGAAATGTGTATATGCATGTAAAGTTATTTAGTAAATCACTACATCTTGATTTTACTCTAATTTAAATCTAAACCATTTAGTTATGTTGTAATATACTACTACAGGTTTATTTATGGTGTTACATTTTGTATACAAACTGCTTTTTATTTTTTTTAAGTTAAACTGCTTCTCTATAAAACACATCGAGAATAAAAACACAGCTCAAATCACGGGTTGCTGTAAAGTGTGAGACTGACGCCCAGCCAGGTTTGTTAATCCAAATGCATCTGCATAACACACAGGTGCAGCTGGGAAAATAAGCAGCTATGCAGAACCAGTCCTATTTCACCCATGCCTGACTTGCAATGTCGACAGGTTTGCTGTTTGACATCTTGGCCAACATCTTGACCTGCTCTCCAATTTACAGCAGGAATATCGAGCCCGAGTCCAAGTGTCTCGGATGGTTGTTTTTTGTTGTTGTTTTTCGTAGATCGAAGATCTTGAGTTTGTCTGTAAATTGGGAATTGCTTGTTTGACCACACTGGGTGACTATTAATTGTTGGAAGAATATTGAACAATTCTACTCAATGTTGATACCTGTAGTAACAATTGAACTTAGCTAAAATAATTGTTTTCTTCTATTTTTCTATTACTGTGTATTAGGGATGATTATTGATTAACAAATAATAGTCCTTCAGTATGTCCACGGGGTTACCCTAAAGAAGCCTAAATCCTCAACAAATTCATCTCCTTTACCGCGTAACAGACAACTTTTTTTGCAAAGGCTAAGAAATGAATAAACACAATCATGATATTTTTTGTGAAGTTTAGACTTCTACTACTAGAAATTTAAATTTTTAGATTAAATTTAGTATATATTACTTAAAATTTGGCCCTGAAGGTCAAATTTGTTGAGGATTTAGGGTAATCCACAGACTAGTCGTAATAGTCACTTCAGATTAACAAAAAACGTAATTGTAGGTCTAAGAAAAGATTAAATTACGGCTAAATGAAGAACCTGTAAAGAAATTGACCATATGCGTTAAACATCAATAAATGTGTTCTCTAATATAAAGAGATTATAATGACAGTGCGGGATACGCGACTATGTATCAGCTCGAGTTGGCTGAGGTCGGACTGCA
>JAVFBZ010187153.1:0-14854 GCA_032466195.1 Katharina tunicata
TTGGCCATGTTGTCCCATTCCAGAAGCATTGAGAAACATAATCATCCATGGCCATTGTACACAAGAAGCGATATTTTAAAGAAATTCAACACTTTCCTGTGACATTTCACCTATGCGTTTCTATTTTGACAGAGTATATGTTAATTACATCTAAGTTATAGATACTTCGCCGTAGGAACTGAAGCCCCACCCCAAAGGTGATGCGGATCCTTAAAATAGAATCGTACTGCAGAAGAGTGCACTGCAAACTGCACCTGGTTATTAAGAACACGGTGGGCTATTCCGTTAAAGGCAAAACATGTGAAATTACAATTTTATACTCACTTATAATAATCATATTGAGCACTGTATGTTACAACCGCGAATATATCTACATACGTGTTAAGGATTTAGGTTCAAAACTTGAAGAAACTGATGAAATCCAAAAATAAAGTAGGAATCTTTATACCGTAGGCTGTGTTCGTTATTGGGAAACTGATACAAATAAAAAACAAAAACAACAGACATCCGCTTTTTCAATTAACAGCTACTAGGTATAGGACGAACTCTTAATTTTTTAACTTAACTCGATAAACGAGAAATAACACAATGACATAACAGTTCTAAGAAATCAATTACAATCGGTACAAAGATGGAATTATTCTAAAACCAACTTAATCAGTTTAAGAAATCCAGCCACAGGTATAAATAACCATTTTATCATGCCAAAACGATTCTTAGCCACACACAAAAAATGGATACGTGTAAAATGTGTCTTCATCATAGAGGGTCTAAAAGATGGTGTCTTATCTTCATCACAATCAATAAACACTATATTCACAATGTCATTGCCGATGTGTCGCTTCCGTTCAACCTGTCAAAGATATATTTATTTAGAAGTTAAAACATAATCGTTCAATAAAACTGGTTGAGTTTTCCAATAACAAACATAATAAAATACCTTTACGATTCTAACAACTTTATTGGTTCTGTTCCAGTGATAATGTTTCTAGAAAAGCTGTAATCAGGTGTTGTTCTAAATCAGTCAGAATATATACCTTTGAGGAGTGGATTGATACTAGTTCTAATGAACTAATTAAAATGTCTTCGTTGACAGGATTGACTGCAGTGCCACTCCTTAAGATGAAGACTACGTCTTTGAAAGCTCGAAATTGGGTAAAAATGTACAGTATTGCATTAGTCGCGTTATTGATTATAATCAGTCAGAATGTACTGAATATGACTCCTAACGTCTTCTGTCTGTCCCTAATGGAACGCATTCTTATTTTTCTTCTTGTCCTAATTGTAGCAAAACGCCATAATACAAATGAGAGTTTTACAATACTATACGTTTAATCACACATCATATATTACTTTGTGCATATTTTAAGCTTTCGAGAAAACACTGATCTCACCAGCATGTACTATGGCAAATGCAAACTGGTAAAACAAGTGCAGGTCTTGTCGGGCATGAGCCAACATCAGCTTGTGCAGCATGTTACATTAGGCAAAGGTAAGTTTTAAAACACAAAGGATGGAACCAATGTGTGCAATATCGGCATGCCTGTTACATGCATGCAAGAAATATACATGTGTATGATATAATGAGATAGAATAACATAGGTATTAAAGATATTCAACTTCTGGTATATTTTTGGAGCAACGTTTCGGCCTAGATGCTAAAACCGTTTTCAAGCAATGATGACTTAATTAACAATGATGACATCATTGCTTGAAAACGGTCTTATCATCTAGGCCGAAAAATATAACAGAAGTTGAATATCCATAATATCTTATGTTATTCAAAGTGTCTTGGCGTCTATATGCCTCTTAAAGAAGATATAATGATAATATGTGGAATATAAACACAATGTTCATGCATTAAATAATAGCAAGAAAAACGCCCTGCATTAACAATGAGAGAAGGCTTGATATACTGTGATTTCCATTGAATAATTTAACATGGTAGACCAAAGTCACAACTCCGAGAATAGAGATAATGTTTCCTACAGAGTATTTACAGCTGGTATTAAGGCAAAGTAAACTTTAATCGGAGACAGGTCTTTTGCTGGGTAAGCCATAGTTAAGTTGAGGTTTGATGTTTATGATAGCTATGGTCTCTCAGTAGGAGTTCTGACAAATGTTTTGCTCTATCAATAACAATATTACTATCAAGGATAATACATTACATGCTTGGGGAATAGCCTATAAGTATCTACTATCATGTACTGACTAACGAATTAAAGTTCTTCCTGTCCATCGTTTACATCGTTTGATAAAAAAGGATATTAATACAAAAATCAAACCAAATAATCTCGTACCAAAGTATGGTCAAGAAAATTAGAAAATTTACACGAAACTGCCCTAATTGGGACACTTATCTAAAAGATGGACAAATGAACTATTTGTCCCATGTTTTGATATTATTCTTATACATCACCCAAAAGCAACAATAGCTGTTCCCATACACATATAGAGATCACGAAATGATCCAAAATGATATAGAAGATAAAATATGGTGTATGTACTGACATATGTATCGAAGAAACGACTAGGAATATTTCTACCGGAATGAAGGAACACAACACGTGTGTTCATATTTCACTTCATATTCGGTTTAGTTAAACCACTCCATACCAAGATTAACACTTTTCATATTCTAAAAGAAAATTTCGCAAGACAACCATGTTATACTTCGTCTCAATTTTTTTTCAACTAACTTCTGTGAGAAATAATATGTGCCTATTTCGCACAATCCTTCAACTAAAGGACACCATGAAAGTATTGTCCCTTTCAATCCATAGCCAATATCGTAGAGTTAAACTGAGCTAGTGTGAAAAAATCTCTCAGTTATCACGCGATCATTTTCGCTAACCACGGGTTTTATTCCGAGCTACTCTTCCTTACAAGAGTAACTCGGAATTAAACTCTTGGCTAGCGTCACGCGATTGGTAACAAAGGCATTATCTACACCTATTTACAATTAGGCAACAGATGCTTTCTCTCAGACTTAAATGTATGGTGTTAACACATTCCTCTGGAGAGACTATTATTACAAACGAATGTAAGTTGATTCGATATTTTTTTGTGAGGAGCGAAACTTTGGCTCACATGTAGCTATTTATGCGCAAAGTGAACCTGTATTGACACGCAATGGTGTTCATATTGCAACGCTTTCGTTAGCTCACGGTTGTCATAAAAAGTCCAATGAAGCAAATCGCTGACAGCTCAGTTAAACGTACTATACCGCAGAATTTTGGCAAAAAAACCGACTGAAACGAGTTAAAAAATTTATTATTATATTAATCAGGTATATCGCACATTCCCGAGGTTGGTTTTTTTTGAACGTTTATACTTTGGGCCATACTAGAAAAATATAGAAAACCCGGTTTAATTCGTTTCAGTCGATTTTTGGCCGAAATTCGGTGGTTTAGTACCTTTAAACAAAATAAAATTTACCCAGACATTGTGGTTGTAGTCTGGTGGCACCCAGAGATGAGAGTATGAGAGTATTTCACAGAAATTGAATGACACATTTACAGTGGCAATATTATATGTCCTTGCAAAACATCAACAAATAATTTACTAGATATGGTCTTCGGAAATTTCAAATTAAAATCAGATTGCATTTGGGCATTTACATTGGCTTCAGACATGAAACTCAAAAACCTAATACAAGGTCTAATCATGCTTTAAGTAAACACAAATTAAAAAAAAAATATAGGCGCTATCATACAAAATATTTCAAAAATACAATTGCTATTAATTAAAATTGAACTGACCTGTTGTTTGTTGTCTTTGGAATGAGGTAGAAAGGATGACACATGGAACATGATTTCATGACCCTCGTATACCGTATACACAGATTCATCACCTGTTGTGTTCGCTGTAGAGAAAAAAAAGTTTTGAAAATTCGCAGCAACTCGTTATCCTAGAAATTAGGTTGACCATATCACACCATTTTATGATCACTGGATCATAATGCATCAATGGATCATAATGCATCACTGGATCATAAAACATCAATGGATCATAATATATCACTGGATCATAACGCATGAATGGATCATAATGCATCACTGGATCACAAAACATCACTGATTATAATATATCACTGGATCATAATACATCACTGGATCATAATACATCACTGGATCATTATGTGTCACTGGATCATAATTATGTCTAGCTAGATCCCAAAAATACGTAAGCAGCTCATTAATAACACATTTAGGGATCAAAATACTAAACATTAAATGCAACGTACTGTTGAAAACCGTTAAAAATCACACAGTTCGTAGAACTGCAAAGAGATTCAAACAATCAGAAGACTACAAATGTAGCCTACTTTTAACGTCTAGTCCATCTTTAAATCTGTCTCAAACAATCGTAAATCAATAAATTGTACTTACTTTTAACGTCTAGTCCCCTTTTAATCTGTCTCAAACAATCATAAATCAATAAATTCTACTTACTTTTAACGTCTAGTCCCCCTTTAAATCTGTCTCAAACAATCATAAATCAATAAATTGTACTTACTTTTAACGTCTAGCCCCCCTTTAAATCTGTCCCAAACAATCATAAATCAATAAATTGTACTTACTTTTAACGTCTTGTCCATCTTTAAATCTGTCCCAAACAATCATAAATCAATAAATTGTACTTACTTTTAAAGTCTAGTCCCCCTTAAAATATGTCCCAAACAATCATAAATCAATAAATTGTACTTACTTTTAATGTCTAGCCCCCCTTTAAATCTGTCCCATCCTTTTAACTTCACTCTTTCTCCCAATAAACTGACGAATTTGTTAAAAGCAGGAGAAGCAGTTTCTGTAATAAACAAAAACACAAATACACAGCCTTATATCACTAGAAAAACACTATACGTTGTACGGAAAAATAACACTATTAAGACTGCGATTGAGTTTGCAACACTAAGTTTGTAATGATGATAACAGACCTCTATTAGACAAGCTAACCTAATCATCCCAGTTACCTTATTAAAATTAAATATGTTACCATTCAAATAATATGATGGGAATAATATGATAAAGCACCGAAAACATTTATATGCGAATTATTAAAAATGTAGACTGACCGTTGCTGAATATTTCATCGTCCGAAGACTGGCCATCTTTAGCATACAGCACCCCGAATTTGAAGTTAACGGATCCTTCTTGTTCTTCTAATACCAATAACTCTTTCTGGATTTCTGGATCAAATATTTCTCTAGGACCTTTTTCAGTTTTGTCGATATTAAAGTGACTGGAAGAATTAAATATGATCAACAGTGAAAATAATGCGTAACATGTAGACTAAAATACAGCATTGGCACTTTATTTAAATCCTCATTTTGATGTTTTAGAGACAAAATACTGTCATTCACTTTTTCGTATAAGTTTTTGATCATTACCACTACTTGGTAGTACGAAAGTACGGCAGTACGGAAATATCTAACCAAATGAAATGCAGATTTACATGGCAAAATTCAAACTGTCTTTCCGTCGAAGTTTAATCAATGATTGCATATAGTTTTAATCTTCTTACCTTAAAATACATTTAACAGTCATTGGTTTATTTGGATGATAAGGCAAACAAATCCGAACAGCACCCTGTGAATAGAAAGCGAGCCCAATGTCCATTATACACTTACACACTAGCCATAAAACATTAACTGAAAATGTATCTTCAATCAGTTAGCTCTATACCGGTATTAGTGTAAACCAGTTCCGTTTCTTGGTTAAAGTAGGCATGGCAGTCAAAATTCACTACAAATAATGCAGTTTTATTTAAATAGTTTATTTGACAAGTAATACACACATAAATATCCCAGACCATCATAAAATATAAAAAAAAAAAACAATAACTGCGAATTAAAAAACATATAAATCACCGCATATATGGCCGTCCTTGAAATATTGGACATATTGGGGCTGTTTTAGCCGTCAAATGCTGTCCTTCAAGCGTCAACTTGTTTGTCTATGAAATACACCGTCATTCGCAGATACTCAGATACTATTTCGCGGTAATCACATTCTATTTTGTCTGCCAATTTTTTTTTATCAGGTATGCTTCGGGAAATTTAAGATATGATTTAAGGTATGTATACCCAATAATATTTTCCGTGGCAAAGTCGCCCTAAATATCGGCAAAGATTCATAAGCCTAAGCCTGGCACTGTAAACGCGATCTGTCTTAGCACGTCAACTATAGAAACTCTCGCGAGTATACGATTGATTTGAACTACCAATCAACTATGGTCCACCGAGAAGTCCCGTTGTCACACTGGACATTTATCATTATTACTGACAATTGAATGATAATGGATCAGCGATAATAAAATTGTTTCGCGGCGTAGCAGTATTTGCGAAAGACTGATTATCTATGTTTAAAATATGCCTAAACGAAGAACTTTTTGATACTTTAGCTTTAACAAAATACAAACTGTTTTCTTCCACAGAATTGCCCTGTACTGTAAAACGTTGTGGTTGTTAGCATCCGTCATAACAACAGACAACAAATACGGTTCTTTGTCGGAGTCGATACCCACATAATTCTGATGTACTGAAATAAAAGAGTTAATTGCAGTAGTTCAGTAGATTAACAATGTTCTACGATGCCATAAAACAAATAACACCAGTTAACTACCAGGAAGCCTGAATGTAGCGTCATTGTCCGCAGCTCAAGGTTTAGTAGCACAAATACGTAAAGAGGTTTACGTTTGAAGTCATCAAGAACAATAACTCGGATGTTCATTATTTTTAGTAACAAAGACCTCATCGTAAATTAATGAAATCAGTTGACAGATAAAACAACGGTTATAAGAACAGTCGTAAACATTGGAGCCCAACAGACAATTGATCACTTCGAAACGAAATACGATATTCACACAAATACGATTTCCAAAGACAACTTATTGTAAAATCTTAGGAACGGAAGACAGATAGACCTTTGTCAAATGGTGGGTAACGCTAATCAAGGCGAGAGTTCACTATCTGGACATAATCAAGTTTGTACGTTTTGGGTCCTATCATATGTTTTTACATACTACAAAAGGTGAGACAAATTTCTTGTTTAAGTCGCATTTTGAAGCTGGGTACATTAAAAAACATGACGACTGAGATGGATTTTTAATTTCTGGGTATATTGGAAAGCGACGTTTCGGCCAAAATGCTAAGATCGTTTTCAAGTATAAATCAAGACCGTTTTCGTTTTTCAGCCTTAGTTACTAAGTATGATTGCTTAAAAACGGTCTTAGCATCTACGCCGAAACAGCGCTTACCAACATACTCAGAAGTTGAAAATCCATCTCAGTCGTCATGTTTTTGGGATACAAATTGATGCTGACCGGGATTTCTACTCCCACATCATCTCAGCCTTTCAAATAATAACTAGAAGTTGTTTCAATCAGTTGAGTTTTATTTTAAAAAGCTCTGGTCTAAGCTATTATGAATAATGAATAATAAATAATGAATAAGGTTATAACAAACAAGTACGATTCTTATGAATGAAGAAATATGCCAACATATAAGTCAGTATATATAACATAACACTCCTCTGAAATGTGTGTTCCAAACAAAACACGTTGTTTCTTCGCAACAACAACTAGACTTCAATAAATACCAAAATAAGTTGGACTGTAATAATAATTCGAAATTAGAAACTCAGAAATATAAATAACACAACCGCCCACAAAAAAATAAATCACCTATATTTAAGTAAATTAAGTTGGTTAACATCAGACTGTTACAACTGGAAACAAAGGAAGTCTTCAATATGCATAATCATAATAGGCTTGCCCAAATTTCAGCACACATTTGACTTACGTTTTCCGAGGAAATATTTGAAATACCATCGAGTTTGGAATTCTGGATTCTCAAGGTGAATTGGGCTGTTAAGTGGACTTGATACCTGGATAATGTTAATAACATGTATTGAAATTAATAGCGCTGCACGACAAGTTTGTTTGTTTGGGGTTTTACGCCATACTCAATGTAATTTCACTCACATGACGGCGTGCCAGCCCAATCGGTGAACAAAACCACCAAATACGACATTGGCAACATAGAAAACGTCACAGTACACTTACAGGACGAAAAGCAGGACGCCACAACAAATCAGCTTTCTGATGCCCCTTAGCTCAGAGAGCATCAGGACACCACGAGTCTCCCACCCAACCACGCTACACGACAAGCAAAAAAAAAAATTCAACAGCAACACACAGAAAAAGTGTCATCTGTTGGTTATGGAGTTTTTTGAACATTCACAATGATGCCGGTGTATGACCAGCTCAAAAAAGTGTCCTGTTTTGTTATGTAATGTTTTGTCCTGTCTTGCATGTTGCCAGCGCCGTTTACGGTGGTTTCCTTCACCAATTGGGCTGGCACGCCGTCATAAAAGTGAAATAACCTTGAGACGGCATAAAACCCCAATCAAACAAACAAACAACATTATACAACTAACGAATGTTCAGGAATTTATGAGTGTAGATTTGAAGAGCAAGGGCTTTGCATGTTCTTCAAAAACTTTCAACAAACATGGGAAATATCGATCGAATCCTTGTCTCATTGAAGATTTAGTCATTAAAAAATAATGGATGGAGCTGCAAAGGCTTCCTTAGATGCATCAGACAGCATACTAACCTCCTCGCCATCTCTCTCGCCTGTTTCTATACGGAATCTCCCAGCAGAATGTTCAGTGCTCTCTCCATCGCATGACGTGAGCTACCAAACAGAGAGAAACATTATAATAAAAGAGCATGACAGTAAGCAAGATAGTGAAATGAGTAAAAATCGATATCTATGGAAGCCGGTACATGCCATGCAAGGGCAAGCTAGTTAGGCGATGCGCGAAGTTGCGAAACGAAATGCCTTGGCTGACGCTTCGCAACTTCGCCCATCGCTTCGCTACTATGCGCATCGGTTGTCCGTTTCTTTGACGCCTTGTGCATTGGGGTACTTTTACATCTTCCGCTATAAGTTACAAGGTTTAATTTAGCTGACAAAATAATTACTGCTCGTAACAACGGAATAGATGTAAAAAATACCCCGATACTCTAGACCAGTCGCCAAGGAACGTACAATATATGCGTGCAGTTACGAACGATGCTTGAAGTTGCAAACCCAAGTCACGACGCAGCTAAGGAATGTATCCCAGCAACTTCTTGGCGACCTACATTGGCCTGAATAGTAGCTACCCGTTTCTACGACATACGACGAAGCCAAGTTTTCAGATTTCCTCATACAGAAACAAATTGGGGAATAATTTTCTCATCTATGTCGTTCTTATATGACCCAAATTATTATATAAACTAAGCCAATAGTTAGACGACTGGTAGATGATTTGCGGTTTACTAGGTTATCAGTTTTAAATAAGCCGAGTGTTTGCTGTTGATGTGTGATTGATTGATGTGTGATTGATTGGTGTGTAAGGTTGTGCTCGTGGGCATTTTACTTTCAAGACAGCTATATACTCCAACAGTAAATAGCCACACTAACACTAGCATAGAATGTGATTGATTGATTGATTGGGGTTTAACGCCATACTGAATTCCTCATATGGCAGCGAGAAGGAAACCGTCTTAAACGACGCTGGCAATATAGAAGACACTTCAATACTTTTACAGGACGAAAACAGGACACCATGACAAATCGGCTTCCATATGCCCCTTAGCGCAGGGATCACCAAGGCACAGAAGGCTCGAACTCAAACCACCCGCTCATAAAAGATAATTGTTCGGTGCTGTTCGAAAAGTAACGTCCCGTCAGTGCAAAGACAATCTAACTAAACTTGATGCATACTGCCCTTAACCATAAACACAACATCGTCTTGGGTTTAGCTTTGACGTACATTGTATGCATTGAAGCGTTTTATGCAGTTCTTGTTTTTTTTTATCAGATACCTATGCGTGTTACCGTTCTGATACAGACTGGGATTTTCCGATTCCGTATCAACCTACTCTGAAATCCGCATTAACCTTCTCTGAAGGCCGGAACTACTTTTAGCAATCAACTTGACCTCTGACCCTGACAAATGCTCAACATGACAACTATGCATGAGAAACTATAGACAAATTAATCAGTCAAACAAATTGAATACTTGACAATTATGCATTAAAATCAAAGAAGAACTGTAGGTACAAAGGTTGAGTACAAAGAGGTCGTACAAAAAGTTTGGTTAAATTCTAAAAAAAATCCTGACATAAACAAAACGTGTTATCAGAGGGTCGATCGTGTTTATCAATACATGTGGAGAGTCCATGTGCCGGTATTATTTTTTTAAGATTAACAATCTAACATAAAAAAGAAAAGAATAGTCTGGAGGAAAATGCAGGTTAAAACTACACTCCAAACGAACCTCGATAAAGTCGAATGCTCGAAATTAAAAATCATCTTTGATTAAAATAAATCGTGCATCCGAGAATTCCTCCACTCGAAAGAAACTTATTTATTTGGAACTTAGCTTCTTTTTGTCCACCAACCTGTTTCCAGGACAAATGTATGGTTTTCCTGGACACCAAAAAATACACATCCTTCGATTGTAGCGTGGCCGATCAAGCGAACTGTATGTATATGTTTGCACTGTATAACCTTATAAATCTCAGAAAATACCATCGATATATGCTCCCATAATATGTATCTTCCTTTTCTTCGGCCTGACTGAATTTCTGTCTTTTTTGAATAAGCTATGTGTCCACCATCTGCATATAATTTATTGAAAATATGCCTTAGTTCATCTGATGTGTTAATCTGACAAGTTCATGCATTTTCGATGACATCAACACGAATTGATGGGAACTCGGAATCTAGATCCACATGGATATCCTTATGAACGACGCAAATGAAATGGGAAGCGTAAATCAATATTAAATCACAAGCTTTTGAACTTTGGCAACATTTTCTGTTCGAATTAGAGTGGTATTAATTTCTGGACAACAGGCACACAGTTGTGTTCAAACTATTGCACAGGGGCGGGAATGATTGGAATGTCAGAAAACGAGAATTTAACAGTCCCTTAAAACATTACGAAACAGTCACAATCTGTCAACATTTCAACTAGATTCCATTCACAATACGGCAATACTTTTCTATCATCGGCCACAAATACTTCTAGTTTATTCGATAGACGAAGGTTAAAGAATATCCCAACTATGTTTCCTGGGGCCTGTTGCTCAAAGCAGTATTAAATTTAATCCTGGTTAAGATGACGTCATGCAATGTTGAAGGCCTTCTCTAATACCGCGATTAGTGATTTAACCTGGTATTAACGGCTAACACTGCTTTGAGCGGGCCCTGAAGTGTAAAAACTGGGTCAGGCGGCGATGACTAGATTGACGTCGCATTCCAAAGTCAGCGTGTGATGAGAAATCAAGAAACTATCTCCTGAGCGTTGGGTCGAATTGACAATTATCTTGAATGAATTTGTCTATATTATAAATAAATAAAGCATGTATACAAAGTTGCAAATCTTGACAAGTTTTTACACAAGAGCTCAGAGAATTGTCCTCAAAAAGACTGCATTTCTCCTTACTTTTTTTTTGTTTTGCAAGCGGATTAATTTGTTTACATTTGATTCTAGAAGTGACCGAAAGAACACCACCGCGGATAGTTCCAAATAGTTTTCGTGTGTTTATTTTGTTTCAATAATAACGACGCAGTTGACAGCATTCTGTTTCTCACGTGCGCGTGGAAATCTTTGTATGCAAATTTCCCACTGACTCAGACATGAAATGAAAGCGTGCGCTGAACAATCGAGTTCCATATAAAAATCATAAAATAAAAGGTATATGATAAATATTTTATCACCACACTGTGCTGTTTTGGAAGCTTGTATCAGCTCTTGAGCTGAGTCGGCCACACGTAGCAACCTCGACCTTCGGTCTTGACCAGCGACTGGCCGGTTCAAAGCACCAGAGCTGATACAATCACCCTGAACAGCACAGTGTAGTGATGACATGCATGTAGCATCGATCTGAGATTAGTTCAACATTTTATGTATATTCGTTCAATGTTCAATTAGCACAATTTAAATATGTATTCATTGGAATATTATTATTGCGAAGCAATATGAGCCAATGCCCACAGCTCCCATGAAAATAAAGCTTAAAAAAAAAATTAATTGAACGCGGAAACCCAGGAAAAGCAACAAACGCCTTGGTATTGTCGTTAAAAAAATGTTAAAACAGTTTCTCTTTGGTTGAAATTTTTACGCACTAGTTTCTAAGATAATCATGGGACAGAAGCCACCTGAATAGTCACATAACTGCTTGTGTCAAACATTATGAGCCGCAAGAACGGACATTTCTTTACATTGGAAAAATGGGTAATGTTTGTAAAAATAAAGAAAACACAATGTCGACCTAGCTACAAGATTACCTTGTAATAACAGCTATCACAACTGCATACTCGACTGCCCCACGATATTATCATAAATGCTTTATTGTAAAAGTAGTTGTTGCAATATATGATATGTTATACATGTGTACACACATTTTGGTGGTCATGTGATCAAGGAACTATTTGCTTAAAACGTTCAAGTTATTTGAGAACAAATCTACGTTTTATCCTATTCTTTCATGACAAAATTATTTCACAACCACCATTTCTTTGTTTTCAGTTACTGTTTGATGGAATTTCGCTTTTATTCATATAGCAGTAATTCGCCCTCCGATGACAGCATTTTTCTCGGCAATTATCCCTAAGTAAAATGGTCCTTCTTTATGATGAACAAGCTGGTTATACCAGCGCAGGTTTTAATCAAATTAATTTCTCTAGGACCTTGAATAGGCTGTCAATTTTTACTACACATGCCGTGACGAAGGCGGGCCTATTTGTTCACACAAAGTGAAACTGTTTTGATTTAAAGCTTTTAAGACATTGATACTGAGCGACCCAAGCGCCAAGTCACTACACAAAATGGGGTTAAAATTAACTGCTACTGCTCCATCGCCAACAGTTGATCAGCTAAAGGTATCGATCTTTCGGCAAGTATTACCCGTTCTAAATTAACCTCCAGCTTATTGAAACACTCTGCAGCCAATTTAAAAATAAATTGTCCTTTCATTGACACGCCATAGCTGAACGGAAATCCAGTATATCATTCACCATCAGTAATTGCGACTTGCCTGTTTTCTTAACTTTTCCACCAATTGAATCACAAGATCCAGGTCTATCAGGGCTGCCGGTTTCGGTCAATCCTGACAATGTTAAATATAAACACGACACTAAAAGCTCAAATAAATTGCACTATGCTTTCTCGTCAGCCAGACTAGTGAGTTTCACTTGACTGTGGTATTTTATATCACATTCATACAAATAAATAAAAAGTGTGTCAATGTAGAGCAAAACATCTAATGAGAAGTATTTAAACAGCTGTACGGGGTTCATTATGCAATCAAGTTATAATGAGGCATAATTATATAATAAGCATTGTTCGAACTTACCATCTATGGCCATCAAAAGTCAATCATAATATAATATCTTACGTTAAGCATATACTTATGAGCCTCACCCGCGTGATACAAAGCCATCTGATAATTTTCCGTATCCGTATACTTTGAATTCGGGACTATTTTTCCAGCGCCCTCTGTTGGGGGTTCCTGAGGATTGTATGATAGAAAGCGAGTGCAGAATAGCGTCACGCAATTACAATGTTAGGGTTTCCCTTTGCGTAGTAATATATGTAAACAGACCCCTACTTCCCGCTTAAATGCCATTTCCATTCAATCTGACATGTTATTTTGAGGCATTTATATTACTCAAGTCATGACAGTTTTTGTAGGATAAATAAGGAAATTAAACAGCGTTTCGCTGAACTATTTTAAATAGCGGTCTTCTCATCGTTCGAAGTAGTCCTTTGTCCATTTCGTTGTTGATTCCGTGAAAGTTCGACAAAATGTCCCCCAATATAGAGGGTATATGATAAATAGAATCCGACCTCAGACAACTCGAGCTGATACTTAGTCGCGTTTCCCGCACTGTCATTATAATCTCTATGTGTAAATAATAAAAAAATTTTATACAAATTTTCCACATACTCAGACAATAATTGTTGGAATCCGCTATGTTCACTGTTTCGCATAAGAATATTTTTATTTTTAAGATAACTTGTTCTTTTGTATTTTGAAGAATGCAAAAACAAAAATATTATACGGAACTTATTAAGTTCACTTAAACTGAAGCTTTAGAGAACAATTCTATGTGCCTATAAACATAAATATGTTAACATAAACAAGCCAATTTATGTTCAATGGACATTTAATGGGCCGCTTTAACTGGCCACTGTTCGCTAAATTACTTTTCAAATATTAGCCGACGGTAAAGTGGTTACTTTCCTCGAAACAAACTCTTTCCTAACCACTTAAACAAGTGCTCTCTCTTGGAGCGGCTGACGACACAAACTTGCAACGGCTAAATTTACACAAATTTACATTGACATGGAATGTGCTAAAAGGTCTAAAGTGTCAAGGCGATGGATCGTGGACACACAAGTCTGTAAACATGAAAAGCAATTGATGCTCTTAACACGATGATGGCTGCACAAAGGCTTTTGTCTCCGACTTGAAACAATAAATTAACGTAAATTTTTCTTTCTGATGAAATGTCTAAGAAACCAGGCTGATATTAAAAATATCTCAGATAGTTAAATTCTTCCAAACAGAATTGTAAAACCCTTTTTTCGACAAGGTAAAATGTTGAGTACATACTGTGCTGGATCCGTATATATGGATTTAGTAGTAGACTAATAACGATAAATAATAACTATTTATCATATACCCATAGCTCAGACTCGCAGGATAACGAGCCATCGGATATTTATCCATATCTACATCCTCTGAACCGGGACTATTTTCAATGTTTTGTTTACAGGGGATTCCC
>JAVFBZ010187164.1:0-14853 GCA_032466195.1 Katharina tunicata
TTCTAAGTGTCTCACTTTCTGTACCTCTAAAAGAAGATATTCAACTTCAGTGGTAGTGAAGTTATTCTAAGTGTCTCCCTTTCTGTACCTCTAAAAGAAGATATTCAACTTCAGTGGTAGTGAAGTTGTAGGTCCGGTGAGAACTTTGGAAATGATGAATGGATCGTATGTAACATCTTCTTGACTAATGGACAAATAGAAAGTTCTTCTTGAATAAAATGCATAATAAAGTTGGATGTCTGAAAATAAGTCATGTGTATGTATATCAGTAAGCCATTGTTGTTGAGAGCAGGCAGATTACATGAATTCAGGACTGAACTTGAAGTGAACTGGAAATGACAAAATGTGCTGAATCATTGTTGTTCTGCTGAGCCATTAAGTAGGGTGGTATGACGTTAAAACTAAACGTAGTAGTCTTTGAAATAAATTTATGATAAAGGAGTTACTTTGGAGTTAGTCACGTAGGTCTCTTTAAACTAGATCTGTGACAAAGGAGTTATTCAGCCAGTGTGTGATTTACCTCAAAGGGTAATCAGTACTAGCATTCTTGTTTATCGTATGTCATTGTGTTAATTATATTGACATCAACCTTGAACCGTAACGCCTGACCCCCATGTTAAATTTATTGTTACTTAATGAGTATCAAAATCATAAAACAAGGATACTGTTGGAACTTGCCTTCCGTTTTATAAAGTTTGTTCAAGCAAGACCTGATTTTGTTCCAAGTATTTCAAGAGATCAACTGTGGAAATACACATCAATCTCACCTATATTTTTTTTATTTAAGGTTTTGGTTGACTTGTTTAGGCAATGCTGAAAGCAATAAAAAAACAATAAATCTCATTTTAAATAAATAAAATTAAAAAAATTAAAATCTGATGATTGAACTTCAAGGTTTCATATATTTTGTAGTATAATATCTTCATCTGCGGTGGTAATTCACTGACCTCATATTTGTGGTACTACACTTAAAATTTCATTTTTATTTTATTAAAAAAAGACACGGTCTAACTTGTACCAGTAAAAAAATAAAAATAAATAATAAACCATCATAAAAAAAATAACGATACAGGAGCAAATTCCAAACTTTACTCATCTGAAGCCACAGGTGGTAGGGCAGGAGCTCCTTGTGACCTGGTGCTCTCTGAGCTATTAAGGAGCATCAGGAAGCCAAATTTGCTGTGGTGTCCTGCTTTTTGTTTTGAAAATGTGCTATGGTGTCTTCTATATTGCCAGTGTCATTTAGGGTGGGTTCCTTCACCCATTGGATGTGCGCGCTGTCATATTAGTGAAATAACCTTAAATATGGCATAAAACCCCCATCTAACAAAAAAACATCTGAAACCCAACAATAGCTGATTTGATGGTTTCTTGCACCATAAAACACTCGGTAGCCGATGATGCCAAGACTTATTGTTTTTGATTCACCTGTGGAGATTGAATGTCATCATTATTGAAATAACCGTAAACGACATGTGACATAAAGTGCCCAATCAAACCTGAAATGGGTTCTTCACAAAACAAACAGAAGTAAATGAACGCCATTGCATTAATACCAATGTTTTTTTTTTCTTGATGGCATGCAAATTGATCCATACATGTATTTCATAAAGCCATAGGTTATGTATTTATATATCCTTAAGCTATGTATGTAATTTGTAGCTTTGTTTTGTTTACGTTTTCTAACATATCCATTCTAACGTCATTGGCACAGTTAAAAATGTTAGCTTTTGTCTTTGTTTAGATCCTGCGATGTTTACATATACCATAGGCTGATCAGGGTATTGTCTGCTCTTAATCCTATACAACCAGCGATCTGATTCCGTGCCAAAATTCTGGCCATTCCAATTTGCATCATACTATGTTGTGGAGTGTGGATGCCTTTTCTCAATACATGTATTTATTCCAGTATGTAAAACAGAGATGATGCAATATCACGGTTGCATCATCAATTGATTGTTACATAATTTTTTTCAGTTTCCTAAGTATAAATTACAATTTATTTCAACTAAGCTATCTGGATTAAATAATAAGCAGACAAACAAAAACAAAAATTATTTCAAATAATTGCTGGTTGACAAAAGTTAGTAAAATTAAAGTTTATCCTGTTTTGAGTGATAACTTCTGTAATTCCGCAAAACAATAATGCCATTGCACAGTGGTCCAGAGTGTATGCTTCTGGTACACAGATCCTTCTCACCTCTCAGTTTGCAAGTTCAAACAAGCGCTCAGATTGTATGTGGGCTGGTATGCCAGCTAAATGTACCAGCGGAAGGTCGTGGGTTGTCTGGGTTCCACACAGTTTTTATGCCACAATAAAACTGGCCAAATGACATGTAATTGGGGTTAATATTCCCATTTATAGTCTTGAAAATAAACAAAACAAAAAACAAAATAATTTTAGTTTGAATCAATATTTCATCATTTATTATGCCATCATCAGGCGATAAATTAAATGAATTAATGTCTTTGTTTTGTTTTGACCTTTGTTCTTATTGTGGAGAAAGTGTTTCCTATAGAATCTATCTACTCTTCATTTGACCTTGAGATCTTAATTTAACCTTGAGATCTTTATTTAACCTTGAGATCTTCATGGTTATGTTTGAGAATTGTCAATGAATATGTCTTGTTTTAGTCACATACATGTACGCACCAAAAACATAGGTATTTTGTTTTATCACAAAAGTCAACAGGTAATTACCCCGCCCCTTACCAGATTCAAAATGTTGTGGTGTCCTGTTTTTCGTTCTGTATGCTATGACATCTATGTTGCCCACGTAATTTTTGGTGGTTTCCTTTACCAATTGGGCTGGCACACTGTCATATTAGTGAAATAATCTTAGGTACGGCGTAAAAACCCAAGCAAACAAACAAACAAGATATGTATAAGGAAAATGAGTTAAATGACCTTCCCTTTTTAAGTTGAATTTGAATTATGACGGTTTGTCTATTGGCTCGTACAAGCTTTGTATGTATTGGATAATTTCTATTTTAATTTAATTCATGAACGAACTTGTTAAAATCGAGGCAGTTAGAATTTGTTGAAAAAGCCTAATTTGGGGTAAGAGTGACATGATCAAACTAATTAATGGGACTTAAACACCTGTTAACTTGTCATTGTACAGATCATTTACTACCTGTTATATTAAATTGTTTCTTATATATAAAATGATGGCAGGTGTTTATATTTCAATAAGACTGTCACTATTCAATAGGATTTCATTAAGCCGTGTTCAATGTTCCATATAAGTACATCAGAAGCTCATTAACCAGAAGTGCTTCATGTTTCCTCCAAGTAAATAATGTGAATTTAATTACGTCAAAACGATATATGGTCCATGTAGTATATAAACAAACATTTGAGGAAATCAATGATAAGTGCGTACTTGAGGGCAATGGCCCGTTTATCAGAGGTTCGTGTTTTGACTGGCCTAAATCTAAGAATAATTTTCTGACGTTCTAGTATTGATCTATAGAATACTTATCACACCCACATTCTAATAGGGATTAAAATATCAATTTTGATTTATTCATCATAAATCGCTGTATGACAAAGAAAATGTCAGATACTTCTTCAAGTTTTTGTTGGTGGGAGCTTTCTGTGTCCTGGTGCACTTGAGCTGATTTTCTCTGCCCTGTGTTGCATCCTGATTTTGTCCTTAGTACAAAGTCCTCATTTATTGCCAGTATTTACTATTAACATAATGTGTGGTTTCTTTTTCCTGAATTGGACTGGAAGAAAGGAATATGAATCAAATGGCATTCAGTAGGGTGTACATTTAAATCCCTAGTCATTTAACAGTTGGACATAGTAAAGTCAGTAATTCAACTTTTGCCCTGTCCGACTGTAATTTATGCTAAAGTAATGGTAACTTACAGTAAACGCAAAGTAATTTGGTACAAGGGAAGCCACAGTAACTTTAAGTTAAGTAATTACTGTAGTAACCGTTACTTACAGTAACGTCACAGTAACTTAATACATGTAATAACCAACTTTGTAATGTAAAAGGAGAATTTTGGTTAAAACTGTGTTCATTCAGTGAGTATCAACTCTTTTGATACCAGTGGACAAGTAAGTTTAATCAGCTATTTCAAATTTAGTTACACAGATAATGTTCGTTTTATTTTGTGAACTAGAGAACAAATTCAACCTCAGATTTATGGAATTATTTTTGATTTATTGAATTTTTTCTGATTTGTTGGACTTGAGATATAATTTAACGTAAACACCTTTAGAAACAGTATATAATCTGTTGTATTGAGTATTGTTTTGTTGTTGTATTGTGAGATTGGATTGTCTGTGTTGTGTGGTATATATCTTAATACCTGTGCAGCTGTTGTGTTGGTCTCACTATGAGGATCAATGGCTTAAGGGATCTCCTGCTGAACTTCTATGCTTACCAAGCCTCCCAGATGTGGGTCTAAATAACTGTGTAGGCTGACGTCTGTTGCAACAGATGGTCTTTAACTATGCCAGTACACATATGGGTGTTTGTCAACATTTCGTCTCACGAAATATTATAGAAATGAGTTTTAGCAAAATTTCTCCTAGATTTTTAGATTATGCCTTATTCCTGATGAAAATATAACCAAGACACCGAAAATGGAAATCAGAAGAACATTTTTTAGGAACAAGTCAACAAATACTTTATTGCGAAAAAAACAAAAAATCAGAAGAACATTTTACAGGTACAAGTCAACAAATACTGAAACAAAAAGATCATTTGATTGATGTTATTAGATTTCAAAACCAGATCCAGCAATCAAAAACAAACTCATGGGGTCCTGGTATAGCTGAATGATACAAGTCTGGTATCTCTTATCAACATATCCCGTTTTTCGCTTTATTGTCGGCATGACCTTTTCTGAGGATTTGCTTTTTGATTTCTGTTGTTTTGGTACAACCTTGTACTGTATATATTCCTCCGTCGGTCTTTTGTTGGTTCAAACTGTTAGTAGTACATATTTTCTTCGGTGTGACCTTTACGAAGGTCATATGGGTGTAGTTACAGTTTACATCCTTTGGAAGGGCTGGTGGGTGTATTATTATTATAATATTGATGTAAACACTGTCTACAAATCCCAATTTCTACATGCAGGTTTCTGCGTTTGTGTACCACCAGTTGATATGTTTACAGTATATATGTGTATTGACAAATGTTTCATATGTAGGAGTATTTGGCCTTGTTCCAAAAAATCCAAGCTCCTCCTTTGATGTAGTCCTATAACCTTGTCCACATGCTGTAGGCTGGCTGTCAACCATTTGGGTAGGGATGTTGGTTATTGTCAATGGAGATTGAGTCCTCTCTTGTTGTTTTACAATGTTTTTTTTTTTTATCTTTGTTCTTGGTTTTCCACCAAACGCTATCCAAGCAAAGTAGTCTTTTAACTGAATTACCCTTGAATATGATGTCCATTTTGTCAAACATCTTTTTAAACCATCATCAATGGCTGTTGTCGTTTTCAGTTAGAATGCCAGATGATAATAATTAATATAATGTAACTTCTACCTGCAACTACTGTGTTAAACACCACCCAAGAAAGAACCTCTTGTGCTAATTTTAATTTTACTAATTTGGTGATTTGCAACAAGAACAGTTCTTGAATTTTTTGAAAGAATAGCAAGCAAACGTAACCATTGGGCCCTACAATTTAAGTCCTTCAGCTGGGGCACTATCTTGCTTAAAGATAATAAAATAGAGGTAAATTATTTGTGATAATTATACATAATATGGAGTTACTTGAAGAAATTGTGTATTTCACTAAATTGCTTAAATTCAATATCAAGAATATTGGTGTTTTCTTGTTGATGTATACAGAAAGGCAAAAGTGGGTGGATGGTGATCCAGCAGATTTATTGTGGCATCCTGTATTTATTCTGTATCGTCTGTTTGTTACCACGCATCCATATGAGTGAAGTAACCTTGAGAACAGAGTAAAACTCCAATCAAACATACAGCATATCAAGCATTAAACATCAATTATAGCCTAATAGGTCTAGTTTCATCTGAATGAGACACTCCACAGCAAAACTGGTTATGTCATGTGATTCTTGAGTTAATTTCAAGTCGATATTAACAAACTAAACAATATAAATCATTTACGGCCCTCAGCTTAGACACTGAATTTACAACGCACAGAGAGAAAAAAAGTCATTAGTTATTAGTAGTTAGGCATAATAACGGTTGAAATAGATTGAAATTTTTCATAATCTTTGATTTAGCTTTTGTCTTATTATTTTCCTTCCCAAAAACAAAATACACACACACCATCTGTTCAAAAACATATTTCAGCTTTATGAAGTCAACTAAAATGCCATAAATAATTGACTTTGAAATTTGCATTTTTATAAATGTCAAGCGTAGGTTGTAAAGATAAGATACCCGTATTAATATTGTATAATGTTTCTCTCAACTTGATTAGGTTGGTATGTATTACAGATTTGGAGTCAATGCTTCTATATCTAGGAACTGAGTAGGTGGGTTTTTTTCTCTACTTAATTCTTTCTGCAATAAAAATCAATATGAAATGTTTTTACAGCATGTGTTGGCTTACTATTTTTAAAATTTGTACGTCAATCATTTTTCTTATCAATAATGTGATGAAGACCATGGTACAATACAAAGTCCTATACTTACCTAAACAGGTAAATGTATGTTAAAATAGTGTTATACAGAAGTCTGATATTCTGTGATGTTAGAAAAGGAGTTTTACAAAAGAACTAATAATATCGCTAGGTATCCAAGAGTATTTAAGCCACACTTTGATCACTTCATAAATTAAACAGTATTGCCTTATAAATATATGTAGATGCATAAAAAGTACCTCTTTATAAGAGCAAGATTTGTGTTTAGAAATAGGCCATTGCTAACCTTTGTTCCCCTAAAGTATTTACGTACGAAGCAATTTCCAGATTTTATTCTTTGAAAGTTTAAAAATTGTTTGGGCATCAGTTTGTTTTTAATGTCAAACCGTATTACGTCTCTTTTCCTTGCCATAAGCCCTCTGGCTAATACTCATACATAGCACTGGAGGAACATTATCTTTCCAACATTAAAAACATTTATGGTTGTGTTAAGAGTCTACTGTTGGTTTACAGCGCCGTCATATAAGTGAAATAACCTTGAGCACGGAATTAAACACCAATCAATCAATCTCTGCCATGAACCTTGTAATCTCTAGTGGCGGGTGGTTGGGTGGGAGCCTCCTGTGCCCTGGTGCTCTCTGAGCTAAGGGGTACTGGATGCTGATGTATTGATGTGTCCTGCTTTGTTAATGTAATGCAAATGTTTTGTCCTGTCTTGCATGTTGCCAACATCCGTTAAGGAGGTTTCCTTCACCGATTGGACTGGCACGCCGTCATATAAGTGAAATAACCTTGAGTACGGTGTAAAACCCCAATCAAACAAACAAAACTTCAGTGCATGAGAAATATTATTGACGCTATATTGTATACAAGCAGAATTGTATTTTGACCTAGGTCTTGGCTATTTGCCTACTGAGGTCAGTCTTAAATATTGCATCAGCTACCTTGAACATATACTACTAGTATATAAACTCAGGTGTAAGCGTGTTTACTATGATTGAAGTCTAGCAACCACTACTATATTACTGAAGAAGGTGATATCTAGTATTTTTCCCGCCAAGACCAGCAACATGTGTGACAGATGAATGCGATTGGTAGCGATTAATGGCAACCTATTGTTCTCTTCCTACACGTTTTTAATTCTGTGACAAGAGACCTCAGTCTGTTTATATATGAATGACACAGCTTGTTGAATTCCCATATGTGAGGCTCTTTTGGGGGTGAGTTTAGGCTTAATAACTGATACATGTACAGGTGTATACTAGTCTATATATAATCTACAGAGTCCTGAGAGACAGTGAAGTTTGTGTAATCAGGTAGATCGTTATCTTTAGCAATCTGTGGGGTGCTCACTCATCTGAATAGAGAAATATAAACAGTGCGTTGACAGAATTGAATTGCTAGGAACTGTCATTCTGTGAAGCGGACACTAATTACATCTTTTGTCATACCTGTGCATAGTTTCATTTCAAACAGTTGAAAAACAAACTTTTGCGTTATTCAGCCAACTGCGTTTTATGCTAAAAGAATTTCTTCCGGCGGAAAATTCTAGGACTTCCAATCAAGTGACTTAAAAGTTTAAGCTGTGAGACATTTGAATTTGTTTGTAGTTGAAACAGTAAGTTGGAAAATCAATTTCTGTGAAACTTGAATTGGCTTCACCTGTGAATTAGATTCAGGTAAACTATTGAGAGAAAGTGACCAGTGCATAGATTTTGTCCACAAAGTGAATTTAAAAAATTCTGGTCAAAAAGAAAATTATTTGATAATGGCTGCTCCTGAAAAAAAGACAGAGGAAGAAGAAGCTAGTCGTGGTTTAATGTCGGACAGTGATGACAGACTCAATACGAAAGGATCAAAGCTGGGAATCCCTCCAGCGCGTTACCCAGATATAACAGCTGATCTACCACAGCAACAGTCTGAGGTTTGTCTATGTTCTTATTTAAATAAAAGTAAAACATTTTTTTTTCGAGGCCACCTCCATTGTCAGTGGGTGGCTATAATACATGTTTTTTTTCCAGCAATGTCTTCCATGAGTTTTCAGCAATCTTTAATAGACTGCGCACAAAATCTACTGTCATCTGAAAAACTTTTCTTTATCTCGACAGATTTGGAGTAGGGTACTTGTTATGATGATTGTTTAATAACTTTTTGCGGGTGGTTGGGTGCTTACCTTCTGTGCCCTGGTGCTCTCTTAGCTAAGCAACCAAACAATCGTGTCTTCTTTTTGACTATTCATGCCGTTAATGAACTTACATATTAATCATCACCTCTTTATCTTTTGACGAAGGTATATGTTTTGTCAAGAGTAATCACAGGGATTACCTGTGAGCACAGGGATCATATCAGCTAAATAATTAAAACCGATATATCATCTGATATACATATACATCATCATCTTCTATTTGTACAAGCTGTTTATCATTTAATCTTCACATGCATGTTCTAAACATATCTTCACTCTAAAATTTAAATCAATACATCAAAATGTAAATCTGGCTTGAATGATGGCCGCCATATATAGGTGATTGGTTTTATTAAATTTGACAGTTTACAATTTATTCAGTTATTACATTTTTGACAGTTTACGATATATTTATTTTTATATTTTTAAAGTTTCTTTTGTACAAGGTTCTGTTGTTCTTTTGAGAAACATGTTGAGCAGTGTACATGTAGTTCTATAGAAATACACCTGGTCAGCTTTTCACACAATCCTGTTTTTAGAGAACACCCACGTTTATGCTCATGTTATCGTTGAGCCAAATTATTTTAGCCTTTAATATCCCTTTGGAAAGAGATAAAACAGCTGAGAATCTAATGATTATTGCTGCTCTTTTCCTTGAGAATGAGCAAATAAAGATGAAAAGTCCAAATGTTTAGCCAAATTATGTTAGGTCTTATTTATAATATTCCTTTGGCGTATGGATACAACAGATGAAACATACCTCTCTAGCCAAATTAATTGAGTTGGAAATCCAATTGTTTAACCAAGTTATTTTAGCTGTGTTCTTGTGGCATTGAAAACCAGTACAAAGGTACAGGTCAAAATTGCATTCTGTAAACTTCTGTTGCCTATTTTCTTTAACCAAGTGGGGTTTTGACTCAAAAGTACTACTGTACTACATGCAGGTAGTCAATTTTGGTATTTCCATTGGGAAGGATATGTTTACAAAACACCAGCATATAGGGAGTACATGGAGCAAACATCAGTTTCTATTCAATTGAATTCAAATATATTATGGAGTGCTTGACAATCCTCCAGTATTTTTCTCGAGCCTGTTTTGACATTTTGTGGAGGCATTCATGATAAACAATGATATAATGATGAACATGTTTTTTTTTACACTAAAGGTTAGGTAGACAGTAGTGTATGTAACTTTATTACGGTAAATGATATGTGAGCTGACAACTTTTTTGTCTGTATAAAATTATTCATTGAAGTTTTTGATACAAGAAAACATTTCTAATAACATAATTGAAAGTTACTGATAAAAATTATGATAAAAAAAGATAACCTTTTTAATGTTAGTAAAACGGCACTGCCACTTTATTTTAACTTATTGAAGGATATTTCTTGGAGGTGGAGTTATTTAGTAGGATTGACCTGTTTGTTTTGTATAGAGGTGTAATTAATGCCTACCACAGGTACAGTATACATGTACGTAAACCTGGGCGGAGCTGTTTTGCTATTTCTCAAGTTTCTTGGTTAAATTTAATCGAGTAAAAGCTTTAGGCATACATCACATGTATGCCATCGTGTTTTGTCATGTGTGGTCCTGTTTTATCAAGTTGGCTTGAATTGTAAAGTTTGTAAACATGTGTACTTAATGGGTATTCACTCCAATAAAAAAAGTTCTTTTCTGTTTACCATCTGTGAAATATATAGCGTGGGTACTTCATTGAACATTAAACCACATGTATTGATACATTGTAAATGGATAGTAAACTTCGCAATAGGCAGTTGTGAATTGTCACCGTGTTAGGATTTTACAAATGTTTAGTGTTAAGTCTAAAAGGGAATATTCAATATTTTACAGTGTCACTCCAAGAACAGATTTCGGTTGGAGGTCAATATATTTTCTTATAAAAGTGTTGCACTGAAACAGTATATTCAAGGACCAACATGCTGGAACCTGTCCTTTTTGCAGAGACCTGTTCCAAAAATTAATTTGTTTGTAATTTTTTTTAAAATTGGTATCTTGCCTGTACTACAATTTCAAAGAATGCAGTGTCAGTTTAGGGAGAGCCCAGTATACCAGGAGAAAGACGCCTACTCTAAACAAAAGAAAATACTCTGATCTAAGGGATAATTTTAGTAACCTTGTATTTATGCTAATACCCTTTACTGTAAATTTCAGTAGAGACAGCAAAATAACCATTTATCTTTCTCCTTTTTTTTTGTTTTGGGATCAACTCATTTTAAATTCTGACTGTACTTAAGATTTATCAGTGATTTTATTCTCCCTGTTTTGGTCTTTAACAAGTTGAAAGTTGGAGACTTGATGTTGACCTCCTTTAGCAGGTACATGTACTAAAGAACTTGTTTTTAATAAGGGCCTACATGTGTTTGGTGTGTTGATTATGACAGGGTCAAAAGACATGTATATTTCATGAATATTTCCTTAATAAATTGAATAATCCTGTATATGTGTCAAATGTCTTGACCGACTTGTCTAAGTTAGCAATAAGTTCCATTTAACAGTGTCAGTCCGTAAAATATGCTTTTGTCAAACTGTTAAAATTATTTGACATGATTGATGGGCTTTACTGTGTTACATGTTACCTATTTATATAAACCAATTAATATATCGGTCAAGGTGTCTGAAATTTCACTCCATTACTGTTGAATGAAATCTTTGTAGAACCTGTGTTTTGTGTGTTAATAAGAATTACCTCTATAAATTTAAGTAACACCTTATTCAAAATATCCATTCTCCCCATATATAACCAACTATGATAGGTAAAGAAACAATACTAATTTTGGACTGGATATTTCTTGGTTTTGACACCTTATTCAAAATATCCGTTCTCCCCATATATAACCAACTATGATCGGTAAAGAAACAATACTAATTTTGGACTGGATATTTCTTGGTTTTGAAGTTGTATAATCTTAATGGGGTTCAAAGAAGTTTTGAAATAATTATATGCAAGGGCCGTTCTGTGGATCAGTTGATAGAGCATTGATCTGCTGAGCCCCATTCACAGTATACAAATTAGGTGCGAATCAGTTTAGACATGTAGTAATATAAGGGAAGTTTTGATGGGGCTGCAGTTTCTTACCGGTTTTCCACCATACACATACATACAAATTAATAATTAATAATAAGTCGTTATATAGGTGAAATAGTCTTGAGTACGACGTACACCAATCAAATGAACAAACAATTGTGGGGGCTGCAAAGATCGTGGGTTGTGTTTCATCTTGGTTTTCCACCATTCACCGGCAATTTTGTCATCAAGTTCCTGAAGAGGATCGGTGTGTATCACAAGATATAATTGAAATTCTTAATGAAAACAAAACCATGATGGGAATTTTTAAAGATTGCTCTATTTATAGCTAATGTAGCTATAATTTTTAAAACTTGAAAATCAATCCACCATACACCGTGAAAAACTTTTGCTTACCACGTTAAACATCATTTAAATAATTAAATGAACTGAAATACTGAGCCTAGAACATTGTTATACTATGCATTTTATAAGCCTTTTACAAGATTTGTGTAAGTCACTTGGTAGTTGCACTTGCACTGTACTTGTTTTCTGGTTAAATAAAATGAACTGAAATGAAATGAGTAGTTAAGTTATTGTGTTGTTACCCTGCTACTAAAGGCAGGTGAAAAAAGTTACCAGTTAATGAGTTCATTTTGACTAAAACTTGACCATGTTGTAAGTGGGACTTTCTAGGTACAAGTATATCCTAAATGCCTTCACCAAACTCTAAATGTGGCATGTTTTGCTCCGCATTCTTGCAAGTCTTTTGTTGGAGTTGTGTGTATAAAGGTCAGTGAGTGGGTTAAGCTGCTATGTGTCAGCATCTTCTCAAATCTGGAAACATGGAACTCATCTGAGGCTCTGGTTTATTTTTAGAGGCAGAGGGGTAACCTTTAGCACCCAGAAGGCATTGATCAAAGTCTACGTTAACCTGCAAATCCTATTTTCGGCAATCCATTTTTTTTTTAATGCCATGGAATTTTGTTTACATTTTTCTTCTTTTTATTTGCTGTTTGTTTTGTATTGTGTAACTCCTACAGCAGACTTTGCACCATTTCATTTTGTTTTGGAATGTCAACCATTTAGCATGACTAAGAAGTAAATCATGAAACGTGTTGGAATTTATAGCTTGAAGTATTGGATTGAAGGTTACTTTGCTATCAGGCAAGGTTATTTCTTTGTGTTTGCATTATTTAATTGAACGTTTGCTTTAGCTTAGATTTTTTTTAAAGGAGTTCTAAAAAAAAACAAATCCTGTATTGATTGTCTTTCCTGGTAGCCTCTTTTTTCGCTGTTTACCGTCTCCTTTGCTCAAGTCCCAGCTTGCCTAGAAATGATGTACATTGTAGCATAGCCTGTCTGTTGCATAATCCTCTCCAGTAAATAGGTCTGTTCTGTAAGCGTTGGAATTGATTGCTATGTCAGTTACACCATGGCTCAGTGCCGAATTCCTCATCATCTTTGGCTGTTTGGATCATCTTAGTTATGTGTACTCTCTGTGAAACTGATATAGCTTTACTGCCAATGGTGACAAACCTCTTAAACCTTACTCACACAACAAGTTGAGGAGGCTTTTCTTCTGAAGCATAAAGAAACAAAATCTAAGTCCAAATTTACAACTATTGACTTGTGTATTAAAATTAAGAGAGATTATTTTGTGGGGTTCTATTTGTGTTTGAATGTATTATATTGCGAGTGCCATTTGAAGTAGTCGTCTAGCTGTTTGAATTGATGCACGTAGAAGGTTGGGTGGGAGACTCTGGTGCTCTTTGAGCTTAGGCGCATCTGGAAGAAAATTTGTTGCCATGTCCTCTTTTCTTTTGTTTTTTCGTCCTCTAAATGTATGTTAGTGTCTTCTGTGTTGCCCATCATCTCTGAAGTTGGGTTTCCTTCACCCATTGGGCTGGCAGGCCTATGTATGAGTAAAATAACCTTGAGTATAATAGCGTAAAACCCCAACCACTCAACGAATCAGATCAGTGAACGTAGGCCTTTTTAGCTTATTCTGGCTTAGAGTTGATTCTACTTCTTTGCATTTAACTTTTATCTTGGGTAAGCTTTGGATAGATTTACCGATATTTTTATCTTCACATTGCTTGTAGACAGACCACAAACATTGTCTGGCATAGTTACCCACTGACACACTGGGAGTTTGGTTTACATACAGGCTAGTGACTAGTATGGGATTATTCAGCCCTTTTATAGCTATTCAGGCTGCTTACACACTACATGTATGTTCTTGAGAGGAATTAGTTTGTCTAGACATCAACTGACCCCATTAACCTTGCATCATTGTATTTTTTGCAAGTTTTCTGCAAATGACTATCAGGATTGGCTCACAAGATAGTCTTGGTTTTAACAACACAGATTATAAAACCACACAGATTAGCAAAGATAGTATTGGTTTTAACAACACAGATTAGCAAAGATAGTTTTGTTTTAACAACACAGATTAGCAAAGATAGTCTTGGTTTAAACAATACAGATTAGCAAAGATAGTCTTGGTTTTAACAACACCGATTAGCAAAGATAGTCTTGGTTTTAACAACACAGATAAGCAAAGATAGTCTTGGTTTTAACAACACATATTAGTAAAGATAGTCTTGGTTTTAACAACACAGATTAGCAAAGATAGTCTTGGTTTTAACAACACAGATTAGCAAAGATAGTCTTGGTTTTAACAAGGCAGATAACAAAGATAGTCTTGGTTTTAACAACACAGATTAGCAAAGATAGTCTTGGTTTTAACAAGGCAGATAAGCAAAGATAGTCTTGGTTTTAACAACACAGATTAGCAAAGATAGTCTTAGTTTTAACAACACAGATAAGAAAAGACAGTCTTGGTTTTAACAACACAGATAAGCAAAGATAGTCTTGGTTTTAACAACACAGATTAGCAAAGATAGATAGTCTTGGTTTTAACAACACAGATAAGCATTGAACTGATGAATAATAACTTAATAAACAGCTAATTCCTTTACCCCAAATAATTTTAAGGTACCAGTGGAATCATCACCAATTGATTGATGTACCTTGCTTGTATTTCGTGTAAA
>JAVFBZ010187175.1:337-12855 GCA_032466195.1 Katharina tunicata
ATCGGACAATCACTATTATTGAGCTATGAATGCTCACAAAGCCTTTAACTGATCGGACAATCACTATTATTGAGCTATGAATGCTCACAAAGCATTTAACTGATCTGACAATCACGATGATTAAACTGCCAAGGTGCCATTGCTTGGTTCTTGAAGTCATGCTCAAGGGTATTTCGTTTAAGCAACATGTTTACTCCAATAGTAGGCTGCAACTCTAAGATTAACAAATTATGCAAAGTACTGCACGTTGAACATGAACACAAACTCAAAACATTCTGCACTTAGTTCAATTCTCATGTGCATGTTGAAATACTAAAGTTGATCTTGGAATTAGAATCCCAATTCATTTTGGAATTAAAAAACTGACAGCTGTTTTCAAATTGTCAAAATTGGTCTGTGTCATTGGTCATCTATTTTGTTAAATAGACAGGCCAATAATCTTATCTTGTAGTAAATTAATCAATGAAATTACATTATATTTTACACAAGCAATCATAGTATTAATTGAATCTGATCAAAGTCCACGCCAGTTCTCACTGTGTTATATAAACTCTGCTAGCTTGTACTCTTTGTTTATGTTTAACTGTTGATGTTATAAAAACACTGAAATTATACCATATTAAATACCAACATGAATTCCATGTTCCTAGTTCCTCTATATTCTATGTGACTTACTGATATCAGGAACTACTGGGTTTTTACTGTAATATATATAATGTATAAAATAATGAACATGTATGTTTGACTTCCGGTTTATTTGTTCATAGCATTTCAAGATGATGCAATTCCCTGTATTTATTTATTGATGAACTGTGGGATCAATTTGATCAATCAAAAACTAATGAACAGCTTCAACTATTGATTAATGCATAACCATCTCATCCACAAAGAAATAAATGTGGATTTTGCAAGCAAAATAATTATATTTGGGACTAAAATATTTTCTTTTTCTATTTGATCAGGAACTGTCCATGAGAAATCCCAGATTGGTTCGGATGGAGAGAGTGAAGGACAGTCTGCTACATCTGACGAAAAGGAGGATACTATATCACCTGTTAAATTACGAGTTCGCCAAAGACGGTCCAGTGAGGTATGTGTTACCTTCATATTCTCTTAGAACCTTTAGTTTCACTTTTGTGGGGGACTGTTAAGAGTTGCTATCTGTTGTGGGATAACACTCCCGTCATATAAGTGAAATCCCCCTGAGCTCGGCACAAAACACCAATCAACCAATGTTCTCCACATGTTACTAGCCTCATTTGCATTTGCGCAAGACAAAAGGTGAACTAAATGGCCAAATAAGTGAACCCTCCAAATAATTTGTTGATAACTTTTACTCGGAATAGTGTTCCATTTCTCATGCGTACCTTAAGTCCAAAAGTAAATCTTATCTGGATCAGAGTCTAATTAGACTTACCAATATTCCACAAGCGCGCCTATGCGTGTATGTTATTGATCAATTCAGGTGTCTGGCGTATTTGTCAGCTTTTGGCTGCTTCACCTGGAAATCAATAGCGATGAATTCTGTACATATATACGTCACTAGGTAGCTGGTTGAAAGGGTAATTAAGGTTTACCTGGCCTTTATATAAATCTACATGTTTGAATGAAAATATACCTGTCATCAAAGGAAGTCAACTGTATGTAATTATTACACATCTAGGTTTTCTGAAAGCTTGTCCTCAGCAATCTCTAATCTGTTCTATGAATCTGTTAGCGACGACTGACGCTGTGTTAGCGGATATCCTGTTTTGCTGTCTTCATTACGGAAGTATTGTAGTTTTGTCCAAGTACATGTACACCTGTAGTTACTAATTGCAATAGGTTTGTATGGTAAGATTAAACATCTCTCACCTGTTTATTGTGAAATGGTTTGTATCGGAACCATTTGATTGATTTTATTGCCATGACTGTTGTTTATGCTAATTGTGGACAAAACAGTCGTTCACCAAAACAAGTGGACAGGATATTGTTTGTACATGTACATGTATGTAGCAGATGGAAGAAACCATTGATATTATTGAATAAGCCTTGATCTTATTACCCCCTCTCACATCAGTTAAAGAGGGATCTGATATGGTGATTTGTTTGTACATTGTATCATATGTACATGCTTTCTCCTTTGTCATCGCTCTAACGGCTGAACCCTTGCCCAATTTACATCAAACTTCACACACGTCTATTATGAAAATGAAGTTCGAATTATAGGGTTGTAAGATCAAGGTCAATTTAGCTAATGTTTGAAATAATTACAGTGTAGTCATCACTCTAGCATCTTTGTCTAAGGCCCAATTTGTATCAAACTTCACACACATCTATTATAAAAATGTCTTGAACAAGTTTAAGTTTCATGTCATAGGGTAACAGTCACAGTCATTATTGCCTTTTTTAGAAAAAGTTTTTAATCATTTTCTCCCTGGGCCAATTTTCCTCAAACTTTATACATATGTGTGTTATGAAAACACAACAGAACAAGTTCATATTTCAGGGTCGTGGGGTCAAAGTCATAATGGTCATTATTAGAAAAATGTTGTCAACACCTAATCGATTTTGTCGCTCTCCGAATTTTCATTTTATTTCACATTCTTGTCTATTTTGAAATTTTTCACAGTATATTGAATGGACATAAGATGATAGGACACACTACGAGGTGGTTCGGTTCACTTATCATGCCCTTGTTAATTATATAGTAAATAATAAATTATCTTTGATAATTAAAGGGTCGTGCTGTACCTAAATCCCTGTTGTTGTGGTACAACGTACTTCATTAGTAATCAGTATATTTTCATAAAACACAACATGGCAATCTTACTTGTTGAATTGTACCTGTGCATGGAAAACATTCTTTATCTTTTTACATAGCCGATGGTTCTGTTGGGATTTAAATATTCATGTAACTAATCTATTGTGCTGAACTGTTACATTTTACAGTTTAAAAACAGTCATATGCATGCATACAATTAAAATATGGACTTGAAATACCTGTGTTGCTCATTTAAATTTTCATGATTATTGTTAAATGGTACCTCGTTTGTCTAATATCACTCATCAAATCTCTGACAGAGACTTGGTTGTGGAAACACAGAGCTGTGTAGTGGGATTCTTCATAAACAGGCCATTGGCTCATGAATCAGTGAATTGCATCAGTTTTGTCTGTAGGCCTACTTCAATCCTAAACAAATCCAATGTTGTTTTGTCATATTATAGTTGCTTTGTCATTAAAATCATGAAGAAGATTGGCAATTTGACATCTTCATATTCATCAATAGCGTGAAAATGCTGATCGTTTTGGAGACCTTTAATACACTGGAAACGCAAAGTAGTTCAATAAGTGCCTTAAACATTAACCAAGTTCATGTAAATAGAAATATAGATTTAAAGAAAATCAAATGGACTGCTGCAATCTCAAATAAAAGTAGTTATATTCAAACATTAGTGTTGAGTTTGTGTCAGCTTCTGTGAACCTTGCTAGTTTACATGATGGCTGTGTTGAAAAGGTATGTCATCGGAAGGTCTGCAATAGTGTTCACCTCAAACAGCCCCCTACCTTAATACTGTATCTAAGTGTTATATGTATGTAGGTATTTTGTTCTCTGGTTGTATCGGTTCGCATTAAGGCCACTTAGCTACATGTAAGTAAGAGTAGTGTACACAGAGTAAATCCCTGATGTCATAGCACTGGAGGAACAGAATATTACACTCCTCATTCTGTCCTTGTTTTTGGTTCCCTGTTTTCAGTACACATATCAACAAACTACATTGGATAGCAGTTTAGCCCAACTGATCAATTAATCAATAATTAGGTATCTAAATTTACTTGGATAACCATTGAAATTATTAGTAGTATCATTATTTATTCTCTCCCCCATGTTGGTCAGAATCTGTAAATTTTGATGATGAGATATTAAAGGTTAAAGGTTTAGCCCTTTGATTGATTTCTTGTCCAACTCATAACTTTGTTGTGCATGATGGGATTTTGAAATAATTTGGTACCTGATCACCATATGACGACGAAGTGTCCCATGATGATGCAAAACCAGTGTCGCCAGGTCAAGGTCATGAATAATAGTAAAATGTTTAGCTCAAACTTAGAATTTGTGTCCGGTTCATAATTTTGTTGTGCAGGATGGGATTTTGATTTGTTTGTTTGATTGGGGTTTTACACCGTACTCAAGGTAAGTTCACTTATATGACAGTGTGCCAGCCCAATCGGTGGAGGAAACCACTGGCAACATGCAAGACAGGACAAAACATTTACAGAACATTAACAAAACAAGACACCACAACAAATCGGCATCCTGGGCCTCTTTGCTCAAAGAGCACAAGGTCACAGGGGATTTTAAAATAATTGGGTACAAGGTTTCACCATGTGACAACAATGTTGCAAAACCTGTAACGAAGATCAAGGTCATAATTGAAAAAATGTAAAAAATGCAACCATTTGATTTGTTGTCCGTCTCATAACCTTGTTTTGCTCATATCAAGTAAATTACCAGGAACATAGTGGGTAGTTGGAGAGGAGTTTGCTGTGCCCTGGTGCCCTTACCCCATCATATGGGTGAAATAGACTTAAGTGTGACGAAAAACCCATATCACTCAAACAAACAAAGCAGGAAAACAGTTGTTTGTTCGCTTTGCCCTGTAATTGCCGCAGTTTTTCATATTGCTAAATATGACTGTCTTGCGTGGTGTGAATCATTTTTGTAAGTATGGGGTATAACCTGAAAAAGAAACCCACATGTCTTCTGGAGTCGATCATGTCCAACATTTACCCTCATAATGTAACTGCTCATTCTTACTTAATCTACAAAAAGCTACATAAAAAAACCCATGATCACATTCATTGCCAAAAGCAAGAAAGACGAACATGTTGTCATGGTAAAGCAGAACGAAACTTGTGCCATTATGTTATCTGGATGTTTTATGGGTTGGGTTAGTTGAGAAAACACAGGCTTGTTTTCTTCATGCTGAGGCCTATATGAAGTCAATCTGGCTTTGAAAACCTGGACTCTATGTTATTTGTACCTCTCTGGAGGTATTGAGTTACTAGTTGTATAGGTCTGCATATCTCACATTGGTTGGGAGATGGATTTACAAGTATCTGGTACACACACAAGTTTAGAATACCTGTGTTACATTTGCTAGAAAAAACTTGTCAGATTATGCAAGAAAATTCTTATAAAACACTCCTGTGCCCTGGTGCACTCGCGCTGTCATATCTATGAAATAACCTTAAGTACAGCTTAAAACCCCAAGCAAACATACAAATCTAATAAAACATGGGTCATAATTTCATTCCGATAAAATAGACTGTTCAGTGTCAAAAATTATGCTGCTTTCTCAAGGTTAGACTTTGGTAAAACTTTCTGAATAAAATTGGACATCAAACGTTGGCACCTATTTGTTGATTAAAATGCTTCTGCCAGAATCCTGACACCCCGTACAGAACACACCATGTAGTCAGGTGCCACTCATTGGTCCCACACGCTGCTAAAATAAACTCAGAACACCTATAACTGACTCACGTAATCTACGCATAGTCTTAAACATCTACCTTTTTAGTGCGAGTTTCTACCTAATGCCACTGTTTACGGTGATTAGAATGAGATTTATATATTAACTTGTTCATATATATAATTGGCAGTTACTTCTGGCAAAATTTGAGATTGTTTTGTAAAATTTCCCACAATTTAAATTATGATAAACAATCTAAAGAACAAGAATACATGACCCACAGCATGTTTTAAGCATTTCAGCCCCTTTTGTCAGCGGTTAATTCTGTTTGAAGCACCCCTGGATCAATTCTTAAATTGTAAAAATTCTTTCTTAAAAAAAAATATATATATTCTACATACATTCATTATTTAAGATATTTTGCCTCCAAGAAGACATTGGATTCCACTTGAACTATGGTTGTAAGATTTTCAAGTGATTTCAAGTAAACAGAGGAATTTTGAATAAGAAACATTGAGTCAAATCTTCATCCAGGATTTGAAAAGTGCCCATTCACACTCAGTACATCGATAAACTATATCCTTCCCACTTGGCTATTGTATTCCTTATGGGCATCAGGAAGCTGATTGTGTGGAGCGTCCTGTTTTGGATCATGATTGAAGTTTGAACCCTGTATTATCTGGTTTGTTGCCATCGTCATTAAATGGGCAGTTGGATGGGAGCCTCATGTGCCCACTGAGCTAAGGGGCGTCAGCAAGTTGATTTGTTTTGGTGTCCCCTTTCATTCTGTAAGTGTACTCTTGTTTTTGGTGGTTTTCTTCACAAATTTTGCTGGCACACCATCATATTACATTGTACATGTATGGTGTAAAACACCAATAAAGAAAGCCAACGCATGATTGAGGGTCGTTTCCTCAACCGTATGTGCTGATACAGTCATATAACTGAAATAACTTGAGTCTAAAACAATAATCAAACATAAAAATTAAATACAAAATATTTTTTTGATGTAACTTTATTATCTACCGATGAAAATTATTGGAGTGTTAACAGTAAATAAGCACAGATGGCGATAGTACCTGTTTGGATAAGGAGTTGGTGTATTTTTGTCTTTCTTTGTTAATCTGTTTTCTATTCGGTGTGTTGAAGGATTTGCCTTCAGCTCTTCCTGAAAGAACCTTGCCTCAGTTGTCTGAATTGCTTGTCACAAATTAACACCCACTTCTCTGGTGAAAACAAAGTAACCAAATAATGGTGATGAATTACAGGTTGTTTTTGTTGTCGTCCACACATTTATTTCTTGTGTATCATTGACAACAAAAATCCATAATATAACACATACGTCGTTTGATCTAAGAAAATAAGTTGTACATTAATAAATATGTAAATATCTTTGTTGAAGCTTAAAACTAGTTTTTTAATGAAATTGTGCGAGTGGTTGGGTTGGGTGGGAGCCTCCTGTGCCCTGGTGCTCTATAAGTTAAAGGGCATCAGGAATCAAATTTGTTGTGTCCTGTTTTTTGTTTATTCCTAAAAATGTATTGTGGCGTCTTCTATGTTGCTGGCTTTGCTTAGATTGGCTTTCTTCACCCATGCACACTGTCATATAAGTGAAATAATCTTAAGTAATACTTAAATTGTACATTAATAAATATCTTTATGCAAAAACTAAAAGCTTAATTTTCTATGAAATTGTAAAATCAGTTCTCTTTAATAAGCTTCAAGTACAAGCTGACCAACTAACTGCAAGTGGCAACCAAAGAAATAATCTCTGAGTGATTGGTCGGCTTCCACTGGATTACATTAATATTTCTCAGGATGTGGAAACCTTATTTCTTATATTGCAAAATGTTTTATTTCCTTTTTATAATAATCTAAAAAAAAAGTCTCATTGGCCTATGCATTGGAAAGCTGAAGCCTTTTTTCATGTCTTTGCCAAGTGGTAAACATCATTATTCATAGGCTGAGCTGGAAAGGTTAATGATTTTATACCTAACACACTAAGCTATTCCACATGTGCTGAAAAGTGAATCAGTCAAAATAATTTGTTGTACATATTCTTCCCTCGCGTTCTTGCTCTGCGAATAAGGTGTGATATGTTCAGGGCATTTGTATAAAACGGTTCATTGTTTCACTTCGGTGACGGACCTTGTATGTAATGACATTTTGAATATACCTATGAACGTCTTTGACCTGATTAATCGCCCTATGAAGAAATTTTAACTCTCTCGTGTTGCATTGGTCATTTCGGCCTAATGGTTGCTGTCTTTGCTATTATGCTAAATAATTCTATTTTATTTCTTCATAATTTTTGCTGTTACCTGCTCTATGTTGATTATTATTAGCACGGAATGCACTTGATGTCCTATAGGATACATTATCTGCATGCAATACAAGTATTGCATGCAGCAGTAAATATACTGCTAATGGGCTAAAAAATGACCTGTCATTACACTAAAGCCGATAATTGTAGTTGACAGATGATACCGGGGATAAGCGAAGTTGAACTAGAATGATGTTCAGGGCTACCTTACCTGTATGAGTGAGTTTGTGACCAGTACATGCATGGTGTACTGACACCAGAAATGTACCAGTCATGTGCCAGTGGATATCAATGTACAAACGACTGAAAACCTTACTTGTTTTCTTGTACATGAGCAGGCGGTTGGGTGGGAGCCTCCTGTGCCCTGATGCTCTCTGAGCTAAGGGGCACAGGATACCGATTAGTTGCGGTGTCATGTTTTGTTATGTAATGTTTTGCCCTGTCTTGCATGTTGCCAGCGTCGGTGGCGGTAGTTCCTTCACCAATTGTGCTGGCACGCTTGGCAAATAATGTTGGATAGAAATTAAAACATTGAACCTAAGTAAATAATAACTTCTGAGCATGTAACATTATCTTGTGTCAAATCTTGTTTCCTAAACAGATATATCCTTTTCTTTCCCAGGAGGTGACAAAACGCCTTTCTTTGCCAGCCGATATGCGTCTTCCGAAAGGCTTCCTTCAAACACAGAGCGAAAATCTGAGTCCAGATGGACAGTTGAGCCGAAGATCTCGGAGAAAATCTCTGGTGAGTTTCAACTATCAAAATTTCTGTCAAGGCTTTGAGAGGAAATGCAGAGGACTTTAGAAGGCAGTGATGCCATACAGATCGATTGATTGGCGTTTTACAACATGCCTTTGGTGTCATGTGAATGATGTCGTACAGAAACTGAAGCTGTCAACGGTTTTCTATGGACTTTTTGGAATATCGCTGGTTGGGTTTTACAACGTTTCCTCCCAGTGCTCACAGACTCACAGGCCATGTAGTGTCATCATTTTATTGAAATACCCTTGAGTTTAATTTGAATCACGAAGCAATTAAATAAATAGCTAAAGGCATTAAGGCTAAATACATGTGGATACATGTATATAAATGTTGATCCGGAATTCGAATCTTGGTGGAGTCAAGAAAAATTTTCTTTCTCTACGTTTATACAAAAATATATATCTGCCAGTACCAGATTATCAGAATAACCAAAAACAACAAACACATTTGTAGGTAATATTTAGATAAAAAAGACACTATTTCAGTGTCCCTGTGTCAGTGCTTAACGTAGAGAAAGATTTGTAGCCTTTACCTGGATAAAAAAATTGTTAGTTCTACAGTGAGCCTCTGTAGCTCAGTCGGTTAGAACGCTGGCCCTGCTAGCCAGAGACCCGAGTTCGAATCCCAGTGGAGGCAAGCAAAATTTTCTTTCTCTACATTTATATAAAGATATGTAAATGTTGATCTTTGTCAGCACACAGTTAGTTTATTGCTGTGCATTACATTCTTATTTGTTTATTTTATTTTCAGTCTGAAATTGGATTTGGAAAAATTGAATCCTACACAAAGTTAGATAAACTTGGTGAGGTAAGTAATTGTTTATTATCATGAACAAGAGAAGTAACCTTAAGTAGGACATCACACCCCTCCCCCTCGAGTATCTCCTCAAAGTTAAGAAGGAGGAGGTTTCAAATTTGGCCCTAAAGTAAGTTTGTATGTTTGAGTTTGTCATGAACCTCTTAGCTTTATTTATAGAGGAATCTGCATGAAAAGATCTGTATTCATAAGATGCAGTAATCTGCCAGAAATTCTCAGTTGGTCAGAAAATGAAAGTATTCCCTCTTCCACATTCCCAGCTGTAGCTCTGAAGGAAGAAGTGCCTCTGTACTACATGTATCCATTTCATACCCACTCTAGACCAGGCTGGCCTCTGAAGTGTGTGTTTATATCTGATCTACCTATATCTACAGCTTATTAATAGCAGACATCATGTTGAGATGATGCTGTATAGATTAGACAGGAGATGTTGAGTAGCCTCCCTTTCTGACCTCAGTCTGTTTCTACTTGGACACAGCTGTTAAAGAATGAACAGGGCGTTCTGACCTTCTTAATCATATGAATCAGGGAAATTAATTCTTCTTACTTAAGAGCATGTATACATAGCTGTATAACTAACTAATTTGTAAGATTTATCAAAATTTAGCTGGTTTGCATATTTTGTTCCAAAGTAGTATTTTGAGTTCTGAGGTACATGTTCTTAAATAATAATCATTCTATTTTTTAAATAAAACTCACAGAATAATTTAAAACAGTAATTCAACAGAAAAAGACTCGGATTGATTCAACAGAACTTTACTATAAAATTGACCAAGATATATCAATAAATTAACAAACTAGTTAACATTGCGAAAAAACAATATTGTTATATCCATGCAATATTTCAACTCTTCCTCCAAATTAAAATAAATCTGTTTAAAAAAAATAATTTATGTATTTTGTAGTTCTTTACAATTCTGAGATACTTAAATTTATTCAATAGCTTGCGTAAAAGTATATCAAACCAATAACAACGTCATGAATTTATTATAATTTAAAGATATTAAACAATTGAAGATTAAATATATCTTGAGTTGGATGAAGCAATAAAAAAGAATATTAAATCAACAACAAAAATATTTCTCATTTTAATGGCAAACTTATGTGTTCTTTGAAATAATATCAATCAATCGTCAGATCTTTTTTGCATTAAGTGAATAAATTGATTAGAAAATTGGCAAATATGCAAAACTTTCAAAGAAATCATTCCTTGTTTGTTGTTGTTGTTTTTTTTGCTTCTTGATTTAAGTTGATTCTTAACGCTAGATTAGAAAAAGAATATTGCTCATCTTAAAACATACTGTGGCACACAAGCAATTCATCGGATAACACAGTACCCAAACTTTCTGCTTTAAGTTCCTGCACACTAAATGGCGGCTAGTAGTACTGATTGTTATGTAACATGCTGGTGAAAACTCATCAGACATTCCTGGCATGTTGGATCTCAGAAGATATTTAAGGCGGTTACCTTATATAAACAAACACATTTGAGTGTTTCTTATTTAAGGTCAATAATGTATATAAGTAGTTCTGATAACTTGGTTGCTATGGATATGTCACAGCAATTTTCCCAAAATAATTTTACATTTGTGGGCGAGTATAATTGTACGGATGTTTGAAGCCTTCAAAGCTGTCCGAAATGTGGCAACACCTGCTTATAACAGAATAAATAACGAATTCTAACTTGAATAAATCTGGTTACGGAAAGGCTTGATAAGACTAACCAAACACAACGCAACATGTATTATTTTGTACATATTTCTGTATAATACAAGCTTTCAGAGAGAACTTACTCCATCTTCAGGTATGGCTAATGTATGGGATGGAGTTAGTTCTCTTCGAAAGCTTGTATTATACAGAAATATGTACAAAATCATATGTTGCGTTGTGTTTGATTAGTCAAATCTAACTTTAAGCCATTATAATGTAGCAAACATATGGGTTTGTCAGTTAGAAATTGATAAATCTACTATTTTTGTATTTAATATTAAATTGATTTCATTGGGCAGCCTCAGTTGATAACAGAAGCTTCTCTTGCCATGGTGCCCCATCAGCTAAAGAGGCATCAAGAAACCAATTTGTTTTGGGTACTGTTCATGTTTTGTTTCATTGTTGTGGTTTGTTGCCAGTGTCGGGGAAGGATTTCCTTTACCCATTGTGTTGCCACTCCGTCATATGAGTGAAATAACCTCAAGTGGAACATATTATTGAAATAACCTCAAGTGCAACATAATCCTAATCAAAAACCAAAGCTATTGAAAGCTAATTCCAGTCTCCCTATTGCTGATGATATCATTATGGTGTGTTTTCAGGGAACGTATGCCACTGTATTTAAGGGTAAAAGCCGGCTAACAGACAATCTGGTCGCGTTGAAAGAGATTCGACTGGAGCATGAAGAGGGAGCACCTTGTACAGCTATTAGAGAAGGTATTTCAAACTTCTACTCTATCAAGTGTGGTATTAGTATTCTGGAATTTTTATGACAAGTATACATGAATATTAATTTAATTTAAAATACTTGATTTAATATTAATTTTGAAAATTTTGACAATTTTCGTGAATGTGTATTTGAGAGAGAAAGACAACCTCACCTCACAAAGAAGATACACCATCATGTGTCAACAAAGAAACAACTATAAATTGCACCATCATGTGTCAACAAAGAAACAACTATAAATTACACCATCATGTGTCAACAAAGAAACTATAAATTACACCATCATGTGTCAACAAAGAAACAACTATAAATTACACTATCATGTGTCAACAAAGAAACAACTATAAATTACACCATCATGTGTCAACAAAGAAACAACTATAAATGACACCATCATGTGTCAACAAAGAAACAACTATAAATTACACCATCAGTTGTCAACAAAGAAACCACTTTATAAATTACGCCATCATGTGTCAACAAAGAAACAACTTTATAAATTACACCATCATGTGTCAACAAAGAAACAACTATAAATTACACCATCATTTGTCAACAAAGAAACAACTTTATAAATAACACCATCATTTGTCAACAAAGAAACAACTTTATAAATTACATTATCATGTGTCAACAAAGAAACAACTTTATAAATTACACCATCATTTGTCAACAAAGAAACAACTTTATAAATTACACCATCATTTGTCAACAAAGAAACAACT
>JAVFBZ010187186.1:0-14849 GCA_032466195.1 Katharina tunicata
AAGGTCTGTAAGTATTGAATTGTTATTTTATGTTTCACTGTTAAATGACATTTATTCCCTTTAGTAATAGTAAAACCTTCATTCAAAACACCGAGAATATTTTGTGTTACTTTGGTTAAATTTAATTAAGATCCACGGCACACTGTGAATTCTGGGTAATAGAAGCGTATATAGAAATATAGCCTATCATAACGTTTGGTTACAAGAAGTATAGGTTTAAAGAATAAAAGATAACGCTTTATAACAATAGTATCCCGAAATATAAGAATCAAAACAAATATCTGAAACAGTATAAAAAAAAAAAACACATAAAAAAAACAACTTATTACTCTTTCATTTTCCCATATTTATCTTATTGCCATTTGGTATGGTCGTCTACATACGTTAGCCTACTAACATTACAGAACAAGGTTATAGAGTTATTACTCTATCTGTTCGTCTTGATCAGATTGTGAAAAGAACCCTCTTCCAAGAAACTAAATACGTTACCTATATTAAATCTGAACGATTTTAAAGTACTGTGGTAGGCTTAAAGGTTTGTGTGTCACATTGAGCTATTGGCTGATTCTACCAGGAGTAGGTTTATTGTCTTATCTTCTATAAATCGTTATAATAACAGACAATCAGCTATTAATCTATATAGGCCTATAGGGCATTCTATTTGTCAGACCTTTCTTTCTTTTCTTCTAAAATAAAGGGCCATCGTGCGTGGAACAAACCTCAAGTGCAGCTTAAACTTATCAATTCTATCTCGCTGTTCAAACGAGTTAACAAATCATCTATTACAATCATGATTTTATCTTTAAAAACTGAGGGACAACGATGTCAATCATTTTATTACACCTAGTCTTTTTTCTCTATTTTTTTTTCTAGTTATTAACCTGCTAAACCTTTGATTATCATTGAAGTACGACGTTGAACACCAACCAAATAAAGCATTTAAAGAATTATTATTGCGGTCAATATTTAATTTTCAACTTTCAATTGGATAAAAACAAGCCCCGCGGTGGTTTATTCCCGCGATATTTAATAAAACGTATATGTATTGTTTGTACAATGTATATATATATATATTAAAAGGCCTTCTTGTTACACAAATATTTATATATATCAAATTTCCATCGACATGTCAACATGATAATAGATAGTGTGAATGGTGGGCGGTTTGTAGGGGTTGGATGATCCGATTTGTGTTGGCTATCCTCACTGCTGGGGAAGGTTAGGGGCGACCGAGATGGTCGGTCGGCACGAATTGTCCGTCGTTCCAAGGACCTTATTCCGCATTTATATGTGATCACATCAAACACGGTGGGTGACTTCTAGTGGGCATATATTCGGGTACCTTTGGTGATCTTTCGGTGGTTATAATTTATATCTGATGTCAAGCATTCTTGAACTAATACATCATACATGTATGTTGAGTCAAATGAGATGATTTTTTTTTTATTTTAAATGTTCTATACTTTATCATGTTAATTTTCACTCGATGGTATTTTTATCTTCATATGTATATTTGTAATATGATCAAATAAATGAAATGAAAATGAAATGTGCACGGAAACGTCAACGTACCCCGCCGAGTCTTTCAGAGCTGACCAGCGCAGTGCAGGAAGAACCACGACCACCTGGCTTGTAAGTGTTGGATATAGTACATGAAATATGTAAATTTACCTTTTTGTGTATTTATTACGTTGGCGACACATACACAATCGAGAAAAAAAAAGTAAAGAAATTGGTTGTATTAAATATAAATTGAATTTTTCCCTACCTCATTTAGCCGACGTCACTGTAGATCTCCACACCTCAACATGGTCCAATTACTATTTATTATTAAAAATATTTCAAATGTTATTTATTGTGTATTTACCGCTGTTTTGCTGATTTTCCTTGATTCGGTCGCGTCAGTGAGATAGTCAGTGACGTCAGCTAAATTCGAGCCTGCTACAACCTGTATTAAACCTTCCCAAAAGCGCGTCATGACGGTCGAGTTGCGGGTGAATTGGTATAGAGTTTGAATAGGCCTACTTGAAATGTGGACGTTGTAAAGGCGATGTCGTGAGGAAAATTGATGCAGCCGATTATTCGGAAAATGCGTTTGGAGTGGAGAGGTGCCCTATAGCGACTTTCGTTGGCCTTGTGTTTCAGAACCTGTGTTTAACTATAATATAATGAGGTAGGGACAAATTAAATATTTTTAATAAAATCGATTTCTTTACATTTTATTTCATTTTTCTCGATTGTGTGTGTGTCGCAAACATATTAATAACACGCACAAAGGTAAATGTTTAAGAACGTATTTTATTTACTATCCAACATCAACAAGGCAGGTGACGGTGGGAAGAACTGACAGAATCAGTAGGTTTGCTCAGTCGGTTCCAAGGAGGTTTAATAGCAAAACTAGCATCACGCGTTACCGAACTCTACCTCGTGAACGTATGTCAGTTTTAAAAGGACAGTCAGTATAATGTCCAATCTGATCACGCGAGATCCATTTTGTCCCACAGAAATTGTGTGTCGTATTCGATACTTTTGTTTATAAATAAATACCAATCCTATGTGCGAGGATATCTCGCGTGGTACCCTGCTCCCTATACCTCGTACTTTTTTACAAGTATATTATTTCTAAGATAAAATGTACGAGCTTGGTGTCATGGTACCAGATTGCTTAAAAATGTCCCGACGAGACGAGATCTACCTGCGGAACTAAGGGGATCTCGCGTAATCAGTACGTGCTCAGTGACACTGAAAGAAGATATGTGCATTTTAAGGGAGCGTGCACATAAAACATTTTGCACTATGCGTTTCTCTTCTTTTTTTTAAAGAGTACATGTATATCATCCCAAATCTTAAGGCGTATATTTATTTTTTTATTTTTACCCAAAAAAACACATTTATTTCCTAGTGGTTCAGTTCAATTTCTTATATTTCATAATATATTTAATTTATTGATTTGGAAGTTTCCCACTGTCGCCTAAAGCCATTTTAATTGTATTGATGAATTTGTATTTTTTTACGTATGTGTTAACATGCGTTTAGGGCAATCAGTCCAACGTCTTAGATGTCTAGATGAACTTTTATAGCTTCTATAAGTCGATGGGCAACAGGAATTATTGCACGACTTGATGTTTTTATGATATTTTCCGATCATCCGTTGGCTGAAATGTTTCACGTGGTCAATGTGTAGGCCTAACCCGTAATATTGACACGAGGTGTATAACCCTTGCTGTTATACATTTCGCCAAATTTACCAATCACCTACGGCTGTTCCGTTTTCTTCTTGGATTTGAGTTTTCAAAGAGGTCGTCTACTTCGATCTCAGATGTACACAACAGTGGTTTGTTTCTCGGATATCCGCTGATTTAATTATCGCCATATTACAATTAAGGTCCATTAATTCGGTCGGGTCTATACAGAGTTATACAGATCCACAGTTGTCATATATAGACCTGGGCCTCTGGTCACGGCCTATATTAACATCGTCTTTGAGTGGCATTTAGAAGTTGGATAAACATAAGATGAAAGTGGAATTCGTGTGGATAACAACCTCTTAATTTATAACATACACTTGAAAACGATATCTGGGTTGAGATAGAAACGTTGTGTATAATGAATGAAGAAATTGTTATCCTTACAAAATCTCCTTTTACCTGATATTAATATCTGTGGGTCTGTATAACTCTGTATAGACCTCACCAATAGTCTATTTAACTGTTACCTTAACATGTCAAGTCATGGTTAGTAAGTCATGTTAATTTTATCTGATAGCAGCGGCGTCTGAGAAAACCGATAAACATTACACTATTCCGAGTATGCTGTAAATTTGACCACAACCATCCTGCAATTTCCACAAAACGAGGCGATACGTTCCTGCATGATAACTTTTCTATTATTTAAAGAGACTGGGGGAAAATCACATTTCTCCGAAGATATTTATAAATTAGACCACACCCATGATAACTGTAGACACGTGATCGTTTCGGTTCCCTAACATGTCAAGGATTAAGCATTGCAATTGTAATTAAATGTATATTAATCAAATAAACTATAGTGACAAAATATTATACTGTCTTGCTGGACTCTTTGGTCGATTTTGAGACAAATATTTTTTTCAAATCCTTTACAAAGACTAACAGTAATCAGAATAACAGTAATCAGAACAATATATATTTTTGTATAAATGTAGAGAAAGAAAATGTTGCTTGCCTCCACCGAGATTCGAACTCGGGTCTCTGGGTAGGATTTCCAGGATTGCGAATGGCTGAATGTAGCGAATTATGTCTAAAATAATTACAAGTTGGTTGCAAGTCGACAGAGAAAAATACAGTGTATTTTTCGTGGGTTATTCTTCGAAAGGCAATAACTATAACAGCAAATAAATTATTTTATCTACTGGAATAAACCTTGAACTGATAAACGGCGACTCTTGGCGTTGCTTAGAAATATCGAATTAGAAATAATGTTTACAGGACCTACCGTATCAATGAATTAATGCAAATAAATAATGTATATGTAATTACACATGTAAATAGACCAAATTAGTACACTTACTGTCCGTAATGTAAGATTATTACATTACTGGTAATAATTGATACCTGTAATGTAACAATAATTACGTGATTTCTACAGGTGTCTACAAGGCATGTGATCATTTAAGTTCCATTCAGGCTGCAGTTTTTCAAAATACAGGAAATGTTCAGGAAGACGACCGTTTGGAGTCCGAACGACCCACAGAGTTGTCAACTACATTTTCTTTTAATGTTCTGAGATTGTTTTCGCTGGAACAACTGGAGCCTACAGTATCAGAAGGTAAAATATTTTAGTAAGTAAGTAAGTAAGTAAGTTTATTATCTCATATCTTTTTACAAAGATGAAGAGAATCATGAATATTTAACATGATAACTAAACAGATAAGGTAATGATAATAGTAGTATAATCGGAGCTTAAAACCTAGGGCTTTTTATTTATTAACTTTAAGACCTTTATAACAAACTGTGAAAAATTACCCATTATTTTGACATTTTTGTTCTTAAAAAGACTATATACTCTTAATAAGCTGTATGATTTTGTGAAATAAGGTGGGATATATTGTTGTCTTAGTGTGGCAAAGAAAGGACACTGCGCTATAAAATGATATTCGTCTCCAATTACATTAGCGTTGCATTTAGAACAAAATATTAGATTATGTGGTATCCCACGATGTCCTCCAACTTCAATATCCAACATGTGATCATTCTGTAAATTTTGAACTTATAAGAAATATATAAGAAATGATCGTGGATGACTCTATGCACTTTGTTAATTAGACAGGTCCCGTTTGGAATATCATGAGAGGACCATATGTAAGCAAGACCACAATTTTCCAATGTTTTTTTTTTATATTTAGATCAATTTAGAATTGTGGGTACCTGTTAGATGTAAAACACGTGAAATCCTATATGATATGCTTGAGTATTTCTTCTCATCACAAACCAAACTGACCCAGAAATGTATCTTTCGCTTTGTAATTTTTCATCTTAAAGGTGTTCTCCCAAGCTCCCTATACACCATGCAGTTTGGGGGGTATTCTTTCCCAGTTTCAGAACAAGCTTACAAAAAACGTAAATCTAATTTATATAGATTTATTTAAATAGATTAAATGTAACCTTGAACTGATCGATAAGGAGTGTTCGCTTGTATGATTAGGGTTTTACGTCGTACTTATATAGTATTACACTCATATGACGACGTGCCAGCATTCTAGTTCAAATTCGCAAAACTCCGGTAACGTCCGTCCGTCACCGAAGTGAACCAATGGACCGCTTTATACAAATGGACGTGCCAGCTCAATGGGCGATTAAGGGAACGGAACTGGCAACAAACAAGAAACAAGAAACAACAGGACATTGACAGGACGAAACAACAGAACGCCACAACAAATCGACTTCCTGATGCCCATTAGATCTGAGAGCACCAGGGCACAAGGGGCTCCCGCTAGTCTGTAAACCAGAGTCTTGCTGGTCGATTTTCAGGTGAATTAGTATAGACTGTGGTTTGTTGTGTAACTGTTTGGTAAACTTTATGTAGTTTGAATTCGTCAGATGTGGACGTTTAAAGCCGACGCCGTGCACGAGGACAATAGATTCAGCCTTTCAGTCGAATTAACCGTTTGGATGGAGAGGTGTCTTGGTGATTTAAGTTTAGTGTTTCAAAACCTGGTGTATCTTCGACATCCATAAGGTATATAGGAACAACTCCAATCCAGTTTTTCACTTTCCCAAAAACTAATATTTATTTTTTTTTAATTTTTCTCGATTGTAAACGTGTCACAATTTAGATTAAGCACGCACAATTAACGACACATTATCTTATCATTACCCGTTATTTGTCTGATATTATCTCGCTACCTGTCTCCAGTCTATTAAATAGATGTATATATACAAGCAATCTACTGGACGTAGATTTCGATAATGTCACACCTGTTGATGAGAAAAATAGGTAATTGGAAAATCAAACCTATACAGAGCCATAGGCGTTCTTGCAGATCTGTCTAAAAGGCAATTGAGAAATGTTTGGGCGAACAGCTTCAAAGTCATTTTGACGGATTATTTTCGAACAGTCTTTCTGCATGTCGAAAAGATTACGGCTGTCACACCAACTTACTGCATGGCGCTGAGGATTTGGGAAAAAGCAGTAAAGAAAGAAAATTTTAGATTTTGAAATTCATTAATATCGCGTCCATCAAAGTCTGATGGGTTGATCCACTGTTTTCTATATATTTATAAATGATACCTTTCTTACTTTGGGCAACTATCTGTACAATTATGCCGATGATAATTCTATTTATGTCTTCCACAGAAACGTTGAAAAGGCATTAGATTTTAGGAGCAAAAACTTTCACTGCCATCAATTGACTGGTTTGACAGTAATAAGATATCAGCTAACTCCTCCCAATTCCAGGCCATACGTTGGGAATAAATAACTGGCAAAATTTTGTTTTAAATTTTGGCAATTTTAGAATTCAAATGCGTAATACTCCTTTAGGAGTAAATTCTCTAAAGCTAACTTTTTAGACCATGTATCAATTTTATGTCTGAAATCTGCCAGACAAATACATTTGCAACAGAAATTATACTTATAAACTTGGGGAAAATCTTAAATCTGTATAAATCTATTTGCACAAACACAGGCTGTAATCTCCTGCAAATGCTTTGTTTGAAACAAGAAGGGCAAAAACTTAACTTGCAAATATGCAAATAAACGTCTTATGTTATATTAGCCTTTAAACGTGGAAACATTTTGAAAAATTAACTTATACATCAACAAGTTAGGTTTAATGTTGCTTTTTTTGACATGGTAAACGTTGTAAGTATATTGCATGGTTTACGTATCTAACGGTTGAATCTGAACTGCATAATGTTTGGCATTAAACCGTAGACAGTTACATGTGTCATGCGTCGCATTTCTGCAGGTTTGAAGTTTGTAATTTTAAAATTTAAGTTCAGAATTGCCAAGTTTACCACAGAAAAATAACAAATTTCCACAAGAACAACAAAAAAAAAAAAAAGGATTGTGAATCCGTTTAACGGCTTCATAAATAACACAGAAGCCTTGTCTTTTTAACGTAAGTGTATATACACAGTTTATCCCTGAGATATATACACGGGAGCTGGAGGAGATGAAGTCCTGTCAATGAAAACCGCTCTGGTTTATGTGTGTTGTAAAAGAACTCTCTAAACAATGGGTGATTCTGTAACATAGTTAGTTCTATTGCGACACAGACAAACCAGTGTGTATTTATTTACAGTACTTAATCTCCTCCAGTTTCCGTGTAGATACTGCGGTTTCTTTCATAACAATGAGAGATTTTGTTACAATGTAATGTTATACGTGCACAGACCCGATACAAGATGTGCTGTCTAAACATTTACTCGAGTAATTGTTTTCCACTTGCAAGGGGAAGCAATGACACATGTTCCTGAGCGAATGGAAAGGGTAACTCCCCGGCTGTAATAATAAAACTTAACAGCACTTCCCTTAGGAGATACTAACAGATAAACGATAGCAGCTGGCCTGCACAGGTTGATATTTAGTAACGGTAACTCAATAGAAAGACAACTCAATTGTCGGGGAGAGGGCGTGACAGGGCAGGGGAAACATCCTCCTCCACATCTGACACCACGTTCTAATAATCGTTCCATCCTACTACAGACACATGTGTGTCATCCAATGCAATAGCCATTCCTTACGTTCCTTTTTACTCTTTAAAATAATTCTCCCGATGCCAATACTGTAGGTTGTCTAGCATAAAAAGTATTTCAATAAACCATTATCCAGTCCGTGCCTATAGAATGGAAACTGCTAAAAACGTGGTCAAAAATAACCAATATTAGGAATTAGACCACCATTACAGCTTCCGTTTTTGGAAGCTCGAAGATAGCTATTAACAGTGACGCTAAAGGTTTGGATTGTTTTTATATTTTTTGTGTTTCTCTCTTTTGCTCCCGGAAATTGTCTTTTGGTATTGATATGGAGCATTTGACGCGCGGTTTATAGAAAGCGTGTTAAATGATTATAAATTGCTCAAGTGTGGTGTATGTATCGGCTTCATATATAGTTATAGCCATCTTGTTGTCAGCTTTAAAATAACGTACACATCCTGTATCGTTAGCTTAAGTGGATATACACAGTTTATTCCGAAGTATATACACAAGAGCTGGAGGAGATTAATTGGTGTCAATAAAACACACACTGGTTGTATATGTTGTAACAGAACTCTGTTACAGAATCTCTCATTGGATGAAAACAATAGCACGTACACACACCCGATACAAGATATGCTGTCTAAACATTTACTCGAGTTATTGTTTAACACGAGCAAGAGGGTGCACAATCTTCATACCCCACGTGTGAGCCTTCTAATGCTATTGCTATTTATAACGTCAATGTCTTCCCATCTCAGTTAGTGGGTCGTCTCGCTCAAAGGCATTTCCAATTTTGTAATCATCCTCTGTCTATGGAATCTATATAAACCGTTCCATAGAGATGAGATTGATTTTACTACAGCATTTAGTGGGTTTTTTTTTATCTAAACAATGGTAAATTGAAATATATGCATACGGTATAATAAATGTAGGCTAGGCAATCGTTTTGTCATTTTCATAGTAATTAGTTATGTAGCTAGTTCCTACAAATTAATATACAAAGACTTGTTCACGCTTGAAATCTGTATATGTACTAAATTTTTGTATAAATGTAGAGAAAGAAAATTTAGCTTGCATCCATATAGGCTTGGCAATCACTCTGCTTTAAAATAACGTACACTTCCTGTTTCATTAGCTAAAGTGGATATACACAGTTTAATCCAGAATATATATACACAGAAGGTGTGGGAGATTAAGTGATGTCAATAAAACACACACTGGTCTGTATGTATTGTAATCAAACTCTATTACAGAATCTCTCATTGGTTGAAAACAATAACAAGGACATAGACCCGAATTCTCCGGCTATATATATTAATAAATCCAAAGATTACTTCCCCTAGGAGATTGTAACAGATAAACGATAGCAGCTGGCATACCCAGGTTGATAGTGCCGGTAACTCAATATAGAGACAGCTCATTTGTCGGATAGAAGGCGCGTCTTGACGGGGAAAACATCTTCACCACATCTGATACCACTCCTTGAAAATCGTTCCCATCCCACGACAGGCACGTGTGGGCCATATAATGCTATTGCCGTTTCTTACATTCCATATACCCTCTTGGAAAACTCTCCCCATCCCAATCTGTGGGCCATCAAGCGCAATAGGCATTTTTAGAACTCCATACCCACCACATATATTTCTGGAATGAACGTTTAGAAATGAGAATCAGTGCAGCTATTTTTTAGACCTTAATTTTCTATAAACATTTTGTTTATTTCTGAAAACCATTGTATAATATATGAACACAGACGACAACAATGTGTGTGACAGTTCACAATTCGCAGTCTTTAATTTAAGAGGAACTTAAACACTACATCGGAGAGGGAAGTGGATATATTCTGCGAACTACTGACTCTAGAATACGTTGGTTAGTGTAATGGAGGGATGTGAGATTGTAGTGCATCCACATCTGACACCACTCTGAAAATCCTACCAATCCGACTCCCGGCACGTGGGAAATCCTATTGTATACTACAGTATATAGCTTTAAAAATAATTGGAGATACACAAGAAACAACGTAACACGAGGACTTGTACATGACAACTCTCAACTATTTATTCCAATCTCAGCTTAAATTGCCAGCCAGTACCACAATTTATCCAGGTATTAAATATAATATCCATTGACTAAGTTGTTCAAGGAGTTTAATACACCAAAATCAGCATTTAAGCACTCCCTTCTGGTCAAGATAAAAGCTTGTTTGTAACTTTACCGTTGATAGCAGAGAAATTAGATACCACGTAAGTATCTTACATAAGTTACTTACTAGATAACACAACCTAATTCGTGGTCAAGGTATGTCATGTTGACCCTTTATATGGCAGTGTAGGGTAATTGTTAAATCCGTGGCAAAACTTACATGTATATATAACAATAATGAGTTGAAACGAAGGTATTAAACATATAAAACAGCATCAAGTTGCTGTTATAACCATTACAATGTCATAATATAATAGGTACATAACAATCCTACCGACTCCCGGCACGTGAGAAATTCTACCAATCGGAATCCCGGCACGTAAGAAATTCTACCAATCGGAATTCCGGCACGTGGGAAATCCTATATACCAGTCCGACTCCAGGCATGTGCGGGCCATCTAATGCTATAGCCATTTCTTACGTCCCATGCTGCTCTTTAACAAAGTTTTCCCATGCCAATTAAAGAAGGTTGTCTATCGTAAAAGGCGTTTCTATCAATCTTTATCCTTCCAATCTTTATGGAATGGAAAATGCCAGAAATGTGGTCCAACATAGCCAATATTAGGAACAAGATCACCATTACAGCTTCAGTTTTGTCATCTAAAAAAGAGCCATCAAAAGTGACACAAGAGGTTTGCATTGTTTTTATATATTGTTATTTCTGTCTTTGTGGCTCGCATAATTGCCTTTGTGTTGGTTTTAGGTATTGATATATAGCATTTTACACGATGTTTATAGACAGTGTGATAAATAATTATAATATGCTTGGGTTTGGTGTATGTATATGGATGTATAGAAGCACTATCCAGTTCATGTCTATGGAATGGAAACTGCTAGAAATGTGGTCCAAAATAGTCAATATTAGGAAAAAGACCACCGGCTTCCGTTTTTGGCAGCTCGAAAATAGCTTTAACAAGTGACGCTAAAGGTTTGGATTGCTTTTATATTTTTTGTTTCTCTCTTTTGCTCGCAGAAATTGTCTTTTGGTATTGATGTGGAGCATTTGACGCGCGGTTTATAGAAAGCGTGTCAAATGATTATAAATTGCTCAAGTGTGGTGTTTGTATTGGCTTCATATATAGTTATAGCCACCTTGTTGTCAGCTTTAAAATAACGTACACATCCTGTATCGTTAGCTTAAGTGGATATACACAGTTTATTCCGGAGTATATACACAGGAGCTGGAGCAGATTAAGTGGTGTCAATAAAACACACACTGGTCTGTATGTGTTTTAATAGAATTTTATTACAGAACATCTCATTGGTTGGAAACAATAACACACACACAGACCCGATACAAGATGTGCCGTCTAAACATTTACTCGAGTTATTGTTTTCCACGAGCAAGGGGATGCACAATCTTCCTACCCCACGTGTGAGCCTCTAATACTATTGTCATTTATAACGTCAATATCTTCCCATCTCAGTTAGTGGGTCGTCTCGCTCAAAGGCATTTCCAATTTTTTTTAAAGCGTCCTGTGTCTATGTAATCTTTATAAACCGTTCCATAGAGACGGGATTGAGTTTTGTTCACTACAGCATGTACTTTTTTTTTTATCTAAAAAAAAAACCTTATCTGTTTTTCCTTCTGAAGTGGAAACCAAACGGAAGAGCTTGGAGAGAGGAGCTCGTGGATTAAAACACTTCAAACGTTGTATCCACTGGGGTTCAACCTTGAACCTGGTAAGTGCTCCAGGTTATACACTGTTCCTTTTGTACTAAACTATGACCAGTCTAGCACTAGGTTTGCAACTCTCCTAATACAGGAATATCAAAATCTTGTACCTTTAATAATAAAGCCTCTATAACAGAGACCTATCATAGCGTACAAGAAGAACAAATCTCTCAAGGACCTCTTGGTTAAGACTAAACTCCGTTCTGTATCAGATAACCCTTAACTGCCCTCATCTTCATTTGGTAGACTAATGGGTTTACTACTAACTCTTAACGGTACATTTTTCAGGCTGTTCTTATTTTAACCCATACCTAATATCTATGTGTGTTACATATTCGGCACATATTTATCTTCACAATGTACATGTTAAGGTTATCCAGAACAACTCGAGATTCAGCTCTATCTAGAAATTTCTCTGAGATTTGATCTAGAGCATGAGATCATTTATCGATATCCCTGTGCCAGTGTCATTACTCTTCACAAAAATATATATATATACTATTTTTTTGTATAAATGTAGAGAAAGAAAATTTTGCTTAAATACAATAAAAAATATAAAATGTTTTTGCTTGCCTCCATATAGGCTTATCAATTGCTCTGCTTCAAAATAATTTACACTTTCTGTTTCGTCAGCTTAAGTGGATATACACAGTTTATTCCGGAGTATATACACAGGAGCTGGAGGAGATTGAGTGGTGTCAATAAAACACACACTGGTCTGTATGTGTTGTAATAGAACTTTATTACAGAATCTCTCATTGGTTGAAAACATTAACAAGGACACAGACCCGAATTCTCCGGCTATATATTAATAAATCCAAAGATTACTTCCCTTAGGAGATTGCAACAGATAAACAAAAGCAGCTGGCTTAGTGAAGGTAAATCCACAGAGAGACAGCTCAATTGTCGGGGAAAGCTTTGACGGGGGAATCATCTTCATTCATATCTGAAACCACTCCTTGAAATTCGTTCCCATCCCTCGACAGGCGCGTGTGGGCCATATAATACTATTGCCGTTTCATACATTCCGTATAAACACTTTCAAAATTATCCTCATCCCAATCTGTCGGCCATCAAGGCACTTTTATAACTCCATAACCACCACATATATTTCTGGAATGAACAATTAGAAATGAGAAGCAGTGTAGGTATTTTTAGATCTAACTTTTCTATAAACTTTGCGTTTATTTCTGACAACAATCGTATAGTATATGAACACAGACGACATAACACAGTCTTTAATTTAAGAGGATCTTAAACACTGAATACAGAGAGGGAAGTAGATATATTCTGCGAACTAATGACTAGAATACGTTGGTTAGTGTTATGGAGGGATGTGAGATTGTAGTACATCCACTTCTGACACATTTTTGAAAATCCTTCCAATCCGACTTCCAGCACGTTGGAAATCCTGGCATTTGTGAGCCATCTAATACAATAGCCATGTTGCTCTTTAATAAACTCTTTCCATGCCACGTAAAGTAGGTCATCTAGCGTAAAAGGCCACATATCAAGCATTATCCATGCTAGAAATGTTGTCCAACATATCCAATATTAGGAACAGGATCACCATGACAGCTTCAGTTTTCTCAGCTCGAAAATAGCCATCAAAAGTGACACAAAAGGTTTGCATTGTTTTTAAATATTTTTTTTATTTCTGTCTTGTCTCGCCCAGTTGGCTTTGGGTTGGTTTTAGGTATTGATATATATCATTTGAGAAAGCGTGATAAATAATTATAAACTGCTCGAGTGTGGTGTATGCTTCAGATATAGGTATAACCATCTTGTTTTGTCAGCTTCAAAATAACGTACACTTCCTGTATCATTAGCTTAAGTGGATATATGCAGTTTATTTCGGAGTATATACACAGGAGCTGGAGCAGATTAAGTGGTGTCAATAAAACACACACTGGTCTGTATGTGTTGTAATATAACTCTGTTACAGAATCTCTCATTGGATGAAAACAATAATACGTGCACATACCCGGTACAAGATGTGCTGTCTAAACATTTACTCGAGTGATTGTTTTACATGAGCAAGTCGAACCAAGGACAGCTGTCCCTGTGCGAATGGAAAGGGTAACTCCCCGGCTGTAATAATAAGACACAAACAGCACTTCCCTTAGGAGATATCAACAGATAAACGATAGCAGCTAGCCTACACAGGTTGATAATAAGCCACATATATAGGAGTGTCAATGAAAATGTTGCATTCTGGGATTGCAGGAAGATAAGATTTTTAAAAATGTGTAAATGAGGATGGAAGCATTCTCGCTACATATAGGATGAGCTCTTACCATCGATGTTTGGTGCTCAGAACAAAAATAACTTTTTGGTTTTGATACACTTAGTACACATGAAATTAAACATTCATAGTAGCCTTGGCCTAACATTACATAGTACGTGCAGCAGATTTAAGTATTTTAGAGAGAAAATTCAATCTGTGGGGATATCAAATTTATCGGTGGTTTTGACTGCATTTCAATTTTTTTAAATATTAATCCAGTATGAACATATATTGATATTGAAAGTGCTTTTAAAAAGAAGTTTAACTGTCAAATGTGCACAGTTTCATAATTGTTTACTTGTTCTATAGTCCCTGGTATGGTGCATGGTGATAAATACCAACTAATCACTGACATAATTGAAACAATTTAGCAACACCTTTACCTTTTTCATAACTTGATTTGTTTTATTGTTGTAATATTTCTTGTCTACCTGTCAAACTATGGTTTTTCAACAAGTTCTAAATATACATATATATTTCTATAAAGAGTAATCACACTGGC